>RCWM02000019.1:3407500-3665000 GCA_003667255.2 Euschistus heros
TACATACACACATATACATATACATATACACATATACATATACATATAATACTTACAGTATAGGATTTTCTAAAACTTTACTGTAATTATTATGTCCTATCAATCACTAATTTGTTTCATAGGAATCCATGAAAGTGATTGCCTAGGGTGTCAATACAGATAGTTCTGCCTTGGAATCAAAACCAATAAGATAACAGTAGTGAGATAAAATGCGCACGCATTGGTCATCTTCGATGGTGCGATGAGTTCAGTAAGAAGCTGGACTCTATGGGCTTCGGAAGATTTGGACTTTGAACCTAGCCGATCTTGAAATGGACGAAGAACTCGTGGGACTTCCGGTACCTCATCCCTCAATGTCAAGTAAGATATTTGATAAATTATTTAAATTTCTTTCAACGAAGTGGAGACGTTTTTATCTAGATTGTATGTCCAGCTACTTGACTACTATTCAGAAACCATAAAGTTACGTTTTTCTATCTTTATGAATTAACAACTATTAAAAAAAAAAAAATGATAAAAAATAATTGATAGTGATTATAGCGATTCAAAACTTAAAAGAAATTAAACAATTAAAATTAATTTTATATATTCTCTTTTACTGCTATTATAATGATAGAAATAATAAAATCAGTTTTCATCAAAAACATTAATTTGAAATCAATCTCTTATCAAGACCTTATTCATTCAGCACGTTATCTTTACCGAAAAACTATGAATGAACCATGAATAATACAAAACTAAATGAGTAATATACAATAAAAATAAAATAAATTTATCTGCTAGTCATGTCATTCCAATTTAATAATTCTTGAAACGATGAAGGTTATTACATAATATCTCATTTCAAATCAAGTGAGAAAAATAAATCTAAGTCGGCTGGCATTATTATTTTCATAAATTATTTTTACTATTTTAAATACTATTCGTTGGCATTGCTCAATTTTTATTTTGGTCACTAATGTTTCAAAACTTTGTGAGCTTAAAAGTTCTTTAGGTGTTGATTGGTTTTGCATTTCTTTGTTGATTTTTTTTAGCTGCCTACATTTTATTTTATGGGAAACAATTCGACAAGTATTTCGGAAATGATATAAAATAAATAGGCGCTCCCAAAGTTGTATGTAGTGGTTTAAGTATATTGTTATGAGATGTGATTAATGTTAGTATATATGTCTCCGAGAAGGTGTATCAGATGTGCATTCTTAGTCAAGTTTTCCTTATTTCCCTAAGCCTACAGGTTTTCATTGGTTAATTTTCTGTAATTTTAATATTCTTTGACCATACGAAACTATTTCTTTTAGTTCTGAAAAACTAGTTAGTTCTTAAAGGCATCCAATGAAAATTTCGATGAAATGTGTGAAGGAGGGTAAGTTTAATCCGAGAACTTAAGTTATAGTTTATGGTGTTAATGAATCATTGCTGTAATATAAAAATTATATATAATATTTACCTTCATTCAGAATGTATGAGAATAATTTATCTAAAATATTTCAGCAGGTTTTCAGTCGTTGCTGTAAAAAGTTCCAATCGTTTCATAATAGATCCAATATCTAGGATTTCTAGATATTCAAGATTAAAAGGAAACTCCTGCATACCCAATTTCGAATAATCTTAAAAAAAAAAAAAAAAAAAAAAAAAAAAAAAATGTTCCTTTTATTTCCCTGTAAAATTATCACATTTCCGCCTTTCATACTTCCAAAATCTTCATAGGTCTTTAATTATACAAGGAGTACAATTATTTTTCTTAGCATTCCCTATTTTGCGGATTTGCTTCTAAATTGATCCAAATCTGTGTATTTATGAATTCATTTATGCCCGTTAGTCTGCAATCTTGCTTCCCAATCAATTCTTGATAACTCTCAGACGCGTCTGAAAGAATATGACCCTATGACCTTGCATAGTTTAGCGGTACAATTTTTTATTGATAATATTTGTGGCTGGCATCTACAGCCTCTAACAAGTCATTTTTCCATCGTAATACTCTATTTAAATTTTTATTCAATAGATAAAAAAAATATTGCAAACATTAGAGGATTTGCTTCAATATGTTGATATTTATGCCCGTACTTGAGTACGGATTTTTCTTTGGTGCGGTTGAGGACATTCAGAAAAGTAAATGGGAGGAGAGTACTTTGCTGGATGAAAACAATTTGCACATTGCTGATCTTGAAGATGACTTTTAAAAGGTTTTTCTTTATTTGTTGATCGATGTTCAATAACTTTAAAACTTGGGAAGCAAGACTAGAAATTATCTTTTGGACAATTTAATGCTACTTATTCATGATATATATATATATATATATATATATATATATATATATATATATATATATATATATATATATATATATATTATATATATTACTACATTATATCTTGTAATATACAATCATTACATTCTTTGCATATATATATATATATATATATATATATATATATATATATATATATATATATATATATATATATATATTTAAATTCCTTATAATATTCGTATAAGCTTTGTATTGTATTTAAAAATTAAACTTAAATAACTCTTTTTATTAATAATACTGGTTGAATTTATTGGTTGTAATTAATAGTCGCATCTTAACTGTTACAGAACAGGTTGTACAAATCATTTTAAAGCTATGAAAAAATTTATATTATATTTAACCCAACTTTCTACTAATAGTGGTCTAGGAAAAGGACCAGCTTTATGCAAAAGGTCAAATGAAAACAATAGTTTTTATAATTACAAGTGTTGTAATTATATAGCTGTAACCATTTTGTAAAGGCCTAAGGAGACTATACATAAAAATTGTTTTTGTTTTTTTGTTTGCTAGTATCAAAAGTTTATATCAAAATATAAACATATAAAAATGCAGTACCGACAAGCAGTAGTCATTTTGTTTTTTTTTTGCTGTCAGAAGACACTAATATGCTGAATTTCTAATTCATTTAAATTAATACATTTACCAGTATAAGATTAATAATACGTAAAGAAGATTTTGAAACAATAAAAACAGCTATAATGCATGCTACATCATTCAGATATGTACACCCATTTATTTTTAACTACACGATGGTTTGTCCTTTCGTTGGATTGGCACTGCAGTCCATTTGCATAAGACGGCCTCCTTCAACATCTTACTCCATTCGACTATGTCCATAGCAAATTGTCTCCAGCGGTTTATGGCTAAACCATCAGGTCTGCCTTAAGATCATTCCACTATTGCAATTGAAGCCTCCGGCGCCTTCATCTACCAACTGGTTTCTCGAAGAACAGCTTTCTGAAGATTCTACTGGGATTCATTCTCTCAACATGTCTCAAAAATCTTAACCGTCCCATCCGGATATAAGAGACTATGGCTCCCTCTTCAAATAGCTATAGCAGTTCCTTATTATCTATTACTCTCTAGGCTTCTCTAACTCCCAACTCTTACTGCACCGAATATCCGAAGAAGAACGTTTCTCTCCCTTTCAAAACTCGTTTTCTGTTGTCAATGTCCATGATTCACTGCCATAGGTGACGGCCGGTCTTACAAATGTTTTATAGGTTTCCAATTTTGCAGTTTCCAGCAGCAATTCTAACTCTTATATCGGATGTTACCAAATTATCGGTGGACATCAAGCTCCCGAACTACCTGAATTTTCGACTACACACTATTTGGAATTTTCCCAGTTTAATAGTCTGCTTTTCACCTACGTTTTTACTTTCTTTATGTACATCGTTTTTTTGGTCTTTGATCTAACTTTGATAGGAAAATTAATAAAATTATATTTTCTTTACAACGACCAATGCATCTTCAACAAATACAACCCGGAAATATTAAAGATGTGTTTATTTTAATAGATCTGTTCACCTTTAGGATAAAAGCAATTTTTTTTGTCTGAATTACATTCAAATGCAATGTAAAGTATTGTTTTTTATTTATTGGTGTAAGACTAAAGTAACCTTTGTATTATTTGGGATCATACGGTTTTGACTTTGAAATTGATACACCCTGTTGAGAGAAAGAAAATGTTTCACAGTTGAACGTAAATATTTTTTGGCTAGCTCTTCTCCTGGTTTCCTCCACACATAGCAATGTCCGTTGGACTCAAAAAAATAACTTTTATCAGCAAATATTACAGTTGTCCAAAACTCAGGGTCTTTTAATAAATATTCATTTGCAAATTGAATCATAAATTTTGTATATTTTATGATGAAAGGTCACTTTCGAGCTACTTATCCTTGAAATTTTTTTTTTCTTTGCAGTTACTAGTTTACCTAAGCAGTTAGATAGTTCTGTGGCTATTTTTGGTACATTAAAACATGGATTTCTTTTAATTTCCCTGGCGATCCAAGTCTGATCCCTATCAGTTAAAATTTTTCTTGTGCTTTTAACTTTTTTTTTGGGAATGCGCTTTTCCATCTTGGTTCTCTACTATACACTGGACAGTTTTTAAATAATTTAAAATTTGATTTAAAGATTTCCCGTGATTAAAATGTTTAATAACGTTGTGTGTGCCCTTATGGTTGAAAAAAGTTCACACCATACTAGAGAATACACAGCAGATTTAGTTCAACTTTCTTTGAAAAGAGCCAAACACTTTCGACACAATAGTAAAATAATTAAAATAGTTTAAGGTAAACAAATATTGGGGAAAAAAAGATGTATTATTTTTACTGTGAGATAAGTAATCGTAAACAAATGTGCTTTATTATTATTGTTAAATCATCATTTATTTGCATATGTTTATATAAAAAGTACAGCTAGTGATTACAATGAATTATTTTTTTATTGTAATACAAGTTGAACTATTTATTTATTCAAAGACAACTGTTAATATCCAGCTGTATCATTTTGACTAGCCACTGTATATGAGTCTAAATAAACATTATTTCTCAAATGATGAGTTGATGAAATCTTTTACTTTTTGTTGAAGACTTCCTCAGAAAAATTAACAAAAAAAAAAAAAACTTGTTTGATCAGAATGACACTGCGATATAGAGTGCATCTCTTTATATCACAATCTTAGATGTTGCAAGAATTGTGAAAAACGTTTGTACAGCAAATGATAAAACTGATTCTCTTAAATATTTAACCTCAGTATTGATTAACGTGCCTCATTCTTCGATATTTTTTTCTTTCGTTGTATCCTTGCTTAAGTAAAAATCTTACTTCAGTAAAAATCATATCAGACAAGCTATGGAAATATAAGCATTTAGAATTTCGAATTTCTTAACAAATTAATCATCAAGGTTTCGTTTGCGATTACTAATAATTAGTTATAAAACTAAAATAATATTAATAATAATAATTAATCTTCATCTTTAACTGACTCGTTGTGCTTTTTGAGGGGTGAAATGCATCAACCAAGGATGTTCATCTCTCATAAAATTGTTATAATTTCTGTATGTTTCAGATCAAGGTATTAAATAAAATTCAATAGTTTTTGTATAAGAACTAGAATTGATGAGGAAAATTGAATTTTAATCTGCCTAAATAAATAAATATTTCCGGTCCCGAGTTTGGGTTCGGTGGTGGGCAGAAAATTTATTTTTTATCATTTCACCCGTGGTTTGGCTTAGGGTTGGGCGATAGTCGATAGTTACTATCGATATATCGATATGGCATGCCTATCGATGGTCACTATCGATAGTTTCAACTATCGATATATCTTTTTTACCCTCAAGTTTTGTAACTCTCGGAATTATGCTGATCTGTCTCTGTCCAGTGTCGAGTTTTTTTGAAATTGAATTAGCATTCCTAGAGCTCAAGGGTTCTCTCAAAACTTAAGCCTAAGGAAAGCAGAAATCCTAGTTTTTCTTACGGGAAATATGTGGCTGAAGGAACACACTTGACTCTTGAAATTAACTATTTTGTCATTTTTCTTTTCTGAAGATTTGATTTGTTCTTTATTATTGTAACTATATAAATTGTAAATACTTTTTTGAAATTCAAATAAATTAGTTTTTTTTTCTCTCATCTTTAAGATATAATCTTATAATTATAATTATTTCTTTTAGAGGCATAACTCCAATTAATCTTTAATTATTTTCGACATGTTTCGGAGTACATTGCTCCATCTTCAGGATAACTGTGATTTCTTTCACTTAATCATTAGTTCATGTCCTAAATTAATCTTATAATTTTAAATCCAGCAAATTTTAAATAGTAAGTAGATAATTGAATTTAATTAAAGTAGTTGAAATTCTGTATTGAATAGCTTTGGAAAAAAAGGAAGCAACTATCGAAAAACTATCGATAACAATCGATAGTTCTCAACCGATTGTATCGGCCTATCAGATAGTGCTATCGACTATCGCCCAACCCTAGTTTGGCTTCGGGGTCGGAAGATCCTCCTGGGGCATACTCACCCTCTTTAAAGCGGGTAACCTCAAATGGGTGAAACCTTGCGTTTTTATGGCCTTAACCTGATGTATATCCTTCTCTATGATGTGCTCTATTCTCGAATCCACTTGTGTCCCAACTTGTTTCTCATTTTATTCCCGGTAACATTCCTGGTCGTTTGAAAAGAAGATGGCCTAGGGACCTTCTAATATAGAAATTTTATTGATGTGCTACAAGTTATTGACATGCCATTAATTCAAAGTTGTATTAATTTAATTATTGTTTTATCATACAGTCTTCAATATAAAAAATAAAAATAAAATAAAAAAATAAAATAAAATAACCCAGAAAATATCATAAAACCAAATGGACTTTACATAAAAATAAAATTCTATCACTACACTGGACAATTCACAGGTTTCTTTGAGATAACTTTCAATGTAATAAAATGGCGAGGTAAAAAGTGCGAGACGGACGAATATGTTACTCCTATTTTACCATTATCGCGCTACTTGTAGGAACGTCGTCTGTTATTCACGTTTCTTGAAATATAGAAGTTTGTGGTCGAGAGGAAGGTGAAAAAACTTCCCACTTTGATTTGCAACTAAAGAAATAAAGAAAGTTTTGAGTGAATTTGTCAAGTGTATATGGTGCCATAGTGTTTTGTTGGTATATCATTAAATTAATAAGATCATTTACAATACCTATGAAGAAAATAATTACGGTTTTTCTTTTTTTTTTAATTTATTTTAAATTTCAACTATTGGTAATGTCTCGCTCCTATGAGTTTTTACCACTTCTGGTATTACCATCTCGGAGGAATTCCTTCCAGGACAGCTTCCAGCGATCTATAGTATAGTCCTCCTCTTTTTCACTTCTCTCTAGGTTGATAAAAAAAAAATCATTCCAGTTAAGCTTCTTTTTGATAATACACGAGTTACTGTAAAATTTAAATTTTTCCCGCTAAGCTTTTTTTTCAATACCATTTTCAGAATCAGCTGGAGGAAAGTGAATTAAACAAGATTATCAGTGAAGAGTGTATTTTAGAATAAAACATTTCTCTGACATATGTGTGTGCACATATAAATTATGAACCCTCGAAATTAGATTATTTCTTTTTACAAATTCTGGTATAAGGGACAAGTAATATAATAGAAAACAAATATAATGACAATGGAATAAACAATAAAGTTAATAAACATATTCTGTATTTTCAATTCAATTAAAAATGTATTTAAATGATACCAAATTCAGCCAAGAAAACAACCACATTTAATTTTTTTTTTTTTTTTTTTTTTTTTTTTTTTTTTTTTTTTTTTTTTTTTTTTTTTTTTTTTTTTTTTTTTTTTTTTTTTTTTTGTGGGAGATACATGAATCTATAGATAGAAAAACTGTACTAATCTGGATGTCCTCACATTGCGGCAACTCAATGAATGATTAACAGACTACTTCAACATTTACTAGACAAACGTTCAAAGCTCCCAATTAAATACAAAATACTCTTTTTCATGACTGCGATTAGACGTATTTGGACGTATGGAGTTGAGCTTTGTGGCTCCACTAAACCATCCAATTCATCTAATATCCAATCTTTATAATCCAAAATACTTCGAAAAATCCTCAATGCTCCTTAGTTTGTCCCCAATAAACTTATCCATAATGGTCTTAATTTTCTACATGTTGTTTATTTGACCCAATCCTAATACCTATCCGCCCATAATAAAATCCACTTCCACTCGAAACCACTAGTCTCCCAACTTGCTTCACATTCGATTCCTGATAACCCACAGAGGCGTCTAAAAAGATGATGGCCAAGAGACCTTCCAGTTTAGTTTTTATTGAAGTGCTACTAGTGATTAGTTTTCGACAAGTGGTTTACATGCCATTATAATAATTTTCTTCAAATTTACTTGATGTATATTGTATACAGTTGTAAATATTAATAAATAGCTTTAAAAAAAGATATATTGAATATGTTAATCAATACTAATATAAATGAGGCGATTTATTATGACGATGGTGATGATGGTTGTGTCGATGAATAAATTTACACTAACAAGGGGAGACATATTAGACACATATTTTGCCGTTGCGACCAATAGGCCCTAGAAGCTGAGAAAAAAAAAATATCATTAAATTAATTCATTTTTTATCTCGAGTTAAAAAAATGATATCGACATGATTTTTGCACCAAGATTTTTAGTTTTGATTGCGAATTTAAGGAAAAATACAGTCGCTCCATAGATTTTGGTTTAGGTTAATTAAATTTAAAAAAAAATGATTAGTTTTTCAAGCAAACTACCTCTATAGATTTTTTTTACACTAAAATTGACGTCAGATTCTAATTCAGCACCCTAAAAAACATTACAAAACGCTTATTCCACAAAATCAAAAAATATCATTTTTTTCACCCTCTTTGAGGAAAATGAAATTTTTAAACCGATTATTGGTTTTTACCTTTAAATCTCCATTACTTTGTCGCGCAATTCACTGGTTGGTATCGCTGGAAAGAGGATAGTCTCAGCTTTCTTTTGATGTATATAAATGTAAAATTCGATTATCGAAAACCTATTAAAATAAAATTGGAAAATCCGAAAATCATTTTGATTTTTAACTTGAGTTTGAAACCAGATAGGATGATGAAACCAAATACATTTTATGCGTATTACCACCCTATATTTTGGGTAAAAAAAAAATAAAAAAATAAAGTTGATACGTTAAACCGTCTAAGCGTAATTCATGTTTTTATCAATTTAAACAAAAGTTGCCTACCATTGATCAGGAAAATTTGGAAGCTTACAAGTTTTTATTTTTCTATTTGGATGAAATTTCATATTTAAGAGTTCTTTTGAATTTGAAAAACATTACAGCACTAACTGCCTCACTTCCGTTGCTGACAGGATTTTGATGAATATAATGAAAATGAAATTGTAAGGTAATAAGCTTCAGTTATTAGAACAACCCAGTAAATAAGGATTACAAAACAGATTATTAATTAGTTAAAAAAATTATTATAAAAAAAATAAATTAGTTTAATGCTATTTTATTTTTTTTCTCGGCTTCTAGGGCCCATTGGTCGGAACGGCAAAATACGTGTCTAATATTTTTTGACCAGGAACCTCCAAAAAAATTGCCAACAAGATCCGTGAGAGACTGAGTGTGTCCTCCCCTTGTAAGTTATTTTATGAAAACTTTAGGACTAGTTTATGATTATTAATTTAGAATGTGCGTTTTAGCAGTCACTAAACGTTTTAGGGCGTTGAAACAATTTTGTGTACATGAACATCAATGGATATACGTCAGTCAAGAAGTTACAGTTGAAGTTATCTGAAAAACACATTCCGAAAAAAGGATTAAAGACCCCAACTAAAACGTTTCAGATATACAGGCCATATAGTAAACAACAATGGAAGGTCTATAGGCCATCTTGATATCTGCCATCTCGATCATATGAAACAAAATAAAAATATATAAATTTGATTCACTCTCAGAAAGCATTGCTTGACTCTTAGCTGTTTAGACAATTAATTGGCCTACAATGAGTTATAATAATATATTTGGTACACATAGTACTTAAAACACGATTCCTGATAACGTAAAAGAATACGCTTTTAATTTTTAGCCAGAATATCGTTGAAATATCCCTATCACGGTATGTATCTATTTTATTTTTATTTATTTGTGCTATAATTTATACATATATGCTTTATCATTTCATATTAGAGAAAATACATTAAGTTAAATCTATCACTTTAACATTAACAGTCTTTCAAAACGGGAAGCAATCATAAATGGAGTTCAAGCCCTAACGTGTTTGTTGTTTGGACTCCGGAAGCACTTATCGGCGAGAATCAGCAGCGTCGTCATTATAATGTGAATGAATATGCGATTAGAACAATGAAGTAATAACAGTAAAATACGCTACTCCCTATCAAATTCTAAAAAAATGCCGCTTTGAGTTCCAGGTATATAATGATAAAAAAAATGGAAGGAAAGCTATCACTGAAGATAAACTCGATAACAATACGGAAAACATTTATCACAAGAACTAAAATATTTCCACATTTCAGATTTCCAATTATGTTAATTTTAAATGTGAAAAAAACAATTGGAGTAATGTTTTTTTCACTCTCAAAAATATAATGTTTTGATACGCTCTAGCTCTGTTGGCGTTGCTCCGATCCAAAATTTGTTGAGAGAGTTCTAATCAGAAATTTAAAGGAGAATCTTTTTTATTAGATAGTGTTTGTCGCTAGGATCTACCGTTGAGGAGCTATATTGGTCTGAATGGAAAAAGTAACGTTTGAAACTTTAATTATTAATTTAAATAATTTGATCCTTTTATAATTCTAAAATGTAAATTGGGATAACAGTAGATTATAGATAGAGGTATCTACGACCTATTGTTTTCCCAATCAGGGAGAAATCGAGTAGTATTTTTTGAAAAGGTGCTCAGTAATATTTTTATTTCCATAGAGATAAATCTTCAAGGCAAAAAACGCGCAAACATTATTTTGTGAATTTCCGCGGACGATTTTAAATGAAATCAAATTAATTTTTGAATTATTCGTAAATCGGAAGACCATTAAAAATCACAACCCATCCAACACTCCAGTAAACTTGAGACCAAAGTCTGGAATGACAGCAAAATCATTGGAAACGTCTATTTCTTCACGATCTTCCACAACAGACTTATTAACTCATTCGAAACTTAAATAGGGGTGACTTTGAGGAAACAATTTTTATGATATATCCTACTAACAGAACGCTTTATCAGAGATATAAAAAGGAATTTATCAAAGTGTGGCTCTTTATCAGTTTTCTTTGTCTCTAATTGGTCCATAATTACATAAATTAATGGTTGTTAGGTTTAAAAAAGAAGAGATGACATGACCCAGGAGTCAAGTGTGATAGATAACAGCCAAGAACCGCCAGTGGACGACAAAAGCTGCTTCCGAACGGAGATGCCGGATTACAAAATGGAAGACGGACTGTTTCAATTCTTTGGTGGGTACACATAACACTCATTAGCAAAAAGATCTGTTGATCGAATTAAATTTTCGATTCCAGCGATATAACGCTCAGAACTATTTTGGAATGGTTATCCAATTATAAATAACACCTTTGTATATTTATATAATATATATTTATGGTATCCATAAATATTTATGACGATTTCACGCATAAAGTTCAAATCGTTAAATAGATGTTTGGAATATCCCTGACGATTTATACGGATAAGCGAAAAATATAATTGTTGGTATCACAATCGTTTATTTGTGTGCCGACGTTTCGGCTGATACAATGATAGGTTGTATAAAACAGAGTTCGCTTGCAGTTTCTCCCCTTTGATTTTCCTTTTCCGTTATACTGCTCTGATGATGGCTGTCATTGATATGGGCGAAACGACGCCAAATAAATAAAGCATTGTGATACCAACAATTTTATTTTTCACTGATCCGTCTTATTAACAACTCAATTTTATTATTTGTTCAATATATCCGATACTAATAATAACAGAAACGTATTTACCAATCTTTTTATTTATAAAAAAAAATCTAGTAATTAAAATCAAACAGAATATGATTTAAATGAAGTGGGATAAGTTGTCACCATTATTTAATTAATCACTTAAAAATAGTCTCCTATTTGTTTCGAACTGGAGTTCTTCCAATGTCTATCACTGAGCAATCTGAATTGCATATTACATTTATTTCAAACAAATATATATATATATATTTTAAATATAAATTATTGTCTGAATAACTTATGACTTGTCTTCATTATTCAGAATCTAAAATTTTCACCAGCCGAAACCAAAGAACATATTAAAGAAAGTAAAATGATTTATTTTTTATTTTTATGTAGTTTTTTCCTCACTTAACAGATCTTTTTTTACTAACCACATTTCTCCACTATTTTTGAGTTATTCATTTATTTATTTTATTTTTTTTAAAGTAATTAGGTAGCTTGCCAAATTTCATTGTTTACTTTCTTCCATCAGGTTTTAGGTTTGCTACTTGGGCTGTTTTCAAGCACTGTATATATATATACTGACAATCTAAATTATTGTCTTGAAATCTACAAATTTATAATTTTTTCTATCATATTTAGGCAATAAATGGAAGGGAGAGGATGAAGTCAAGTTAAGTTATGTGGTAAATTTATTGAACGAGGTATCAACTTTTAGTGGTATCCATGGAATGAAACTGAAAGCATAACACATAGGTTTCTTTCCATATACAAAAAAATAAAAAATTTAAGAGAGAAAAAAATTAACAAAGAAGTAATGAAATTTAAATGTACTTAATTCTTATTGATTCCTCACAATTATTATTTATAGCACATTGTTTAATGTTATAACATACTCTACAAACACATAAGAAGTTTGATTATGTATACAAAGTATATTCCTCATTACAATTTTATTTTATATTATATAGTAATATGAAATAAAAGTGTTGTATTTGAGGATTTAGGTATATGAAATTGAATCTTTAAATAAATGAACCCATATTTTTTCAATATGTTTTATTTTATATAATTGAAAAAATTGATTGTAATATAATAAAATCAGATGAAACAATTAATAGTCCTCACTTATTCTGCATTTAATACCTTTTTTTTAATGGACATTCTTTCCTTTCTGTTTTTTGTTTACAAAAGTAGAACATTGCTAAACAATTGCTTTATTTAATTAGGTGTATTTGATCAGGAAATTTTATGAAATGTATAATACATTTTACAATACTCAGTCTTATATTAATTAGATATGATATAAGAAATAATTGGTCTACTGACCGTGCTGTTCATTTTCCATTATATACTTTAGTTCAAAATATATTTTTTATATTTTGTTAGATATAAATAATTTTTTTAATATTGGTAATTCTACTATTTCTACTATTTAGGCATAAAATCAAATTATAATTTTCTTTTGTAATATTTCTACCAATTTAATGTATATTTCTTCTTTCTTCAATTTTTTATTATAATTTTTATTACTTGTTTAGACTTGTAATGATCACAAGGTATGACTCTTAGTAATATTGTATTTATATTAAGTAATATTGTATTTATATTGCTTTAGTCCAAATGTTTTCAAAATTCAAAAAAATACTCGATAATCCAAAGTTTTTTTGAGTCTCAAAACTATTATTTTTATTGTTTAGAATATTCCTCATCAGCAATAGTGAGTTCTTTATGTTCCGAATTACAAAGTCAACTAAAATATTTCATTGAGTTAAAGATCTTTTTATTGAGAAATTTTAAGTCACTACATAATGTTTGACATACTTCTATGTCTATGTATATGTCTATAAATCTATGAGTATGATTCCTTTTCCCCAACCTACTTTAAGTTCTAACTTATAAGATTTACTTGTTTTAAGAATTGTTAAAACATCAGGTATCACAATCCCTTGATGGAATAACTTTCATTGGAATTTTGTCTGCTCTTTGTAATAAAAATATTTTGTACACTGCTTACATTCTAAAATTCAATCCATCGGTTACTTTTATTAAAATTTAGTTTCAGCAGAAATGTATTGTTTATGACCTAAAGAACTGATGAATTTGTTTCTTAATACATTTATCAAATAATATTTGTAATTTAAATTTACTCTGCTTCTGGTTGTGAAATTTAGATTATTTTTTTACTGAACTTTAATTGAAAAACTAAAGACGTTTAATTGGAGTTACCCCAAAATACCACACTAATAATAAATACATCAATAAAAATTAAAATATTCGGCTTTCAGCTCTGTCATTTGAGTGTAAGGTTTGTGGTGATCTGCAAATAATCTGAAAAAAGAAAAGAAAAATGAATACAGAAAATATAAATAGAATTTGTAGTTAGTTGAAGAACAAGGCGCGTTGTGTGTTGGGTAAATTCTTATAAATTATAAAGAAACTATATAATTATATAGTTGTAGTTATAATTATACAGAAATATTTCCCAAACCAACTAAAAATTTGTATGAAATACACTTTAGGTGAAAATGGAACAGATGTATAAAAATTTGGTTCTGTCATCGTTTGGCAAAATTTTTCTTGCAAAGATATGAAGATTATTGATGAATTTTGTTCACAGGATGTTTCATATTTTGTTCATCGACTGCTTCAGCAATCAAACTTTAATCAGTTTCTGTCCTTTGAAAGGATTCTGATTAAGAAAATTTCTTCTTTTTTAACTTTGAAGTTTCTGCTGCTGAGCAAGACATGAATGATCCACCTAATCTCTACTAATTTGTATTTACTTTAAGCCTGCGAAGGCTTCTTTATGTTCATCGCATTTTATTGTAAAGGCACTTAATTGTCCCACAACAAATAAAGGATTTTTTGTTCATATAAAACTTTAGAGCATTAAATGCCCATGAACCAGGGAACTGGCTAAAAGCATTTAATAATCATAAGTTAAAGGAAGAAATCAGATCTAAAAGATAACCTGATCACACATGTATTCTGTCTTTGATTTAGAAGAAATATTATATTTGCAAGCATTGTTTGAGATTCTTCCAGGATATATCGAGATCCAGATACTTAATATTTTTTTGATAATTGATGGTACCACTTGAATTATTTTCTCAAAATCAAGTTTGGCAGGAATCATGTGAGCCTATGGATCCACCAGGATCAAATATACTGTGAAATGTATTTTACACTTTTATAGGATTGCGGCTTATAAACGTTTGTGTTCAGCAGAACGTCTCTCAGAAATATACTCACTTCTTTAAAAAACTTGTTGAATTCCACTTATTGATCCTCTGAAGCAGTGAAGCTCGTAATTGATCTTCCAGCAACTAAGCATCTACATGGGGAATACTCATAAAAAATAAAAACGTGATGTGCACCCGTTTCACAATAATCATTGAGCAAACCCACATTGCTGATTCTTGGATTCCAATCTGAAGTAAATTTCGGTGTCTTTTAAAACCGGTTGAGTAATAACTGATAAAGGATAACGTATCTGCTTCCTATCGATGGCACACACAGGAAGAGTGACTTTTCCCAATATTAGGAAGATTCCTGATTTATTTGTAAACTATATATGCTCCTAAGATCCCTGTATGATAAAAGTATAATTGCGCATGGTTTTTAGCAAAATACTGGTTGTGGTGTTCGTAATTTTGCGTTGCCAAAGTTATACTGCCTTGTTAAATAAATACACCCAGCAACAAAACGTTAGATACACCCTTGTAAATATTGAAAACTTCTTATGATTTCTTTATTTTCGATTGACATTAGTTTTTTAACACTGCTTGATGTATAAGTTAAAATATTTGAAAAGGAGACAGAACTATTAAACTTTTTAAAATATTTAAATCGAATATTATTAAATATTTACGTTTTGTGTGCGAAAAATGATAGACAAACTGTGGTTTTTCACGATTTCTTAATTTTCTGGAGATTTAGACCAATGAATACCGTAACTAATTTAAAGCTGTGTTGCATTAGTAGGAAATTAGACACAAATAAGCATGTGTTTTTTAATCTTCTTTGGACATTCCTAAAATTCACTTGAACTCCAGGTTTCCTCAGCGATTGCCCTTGGCGGTTTACATGAATTGGATGCATAATCCGTTTTTCTTGTATAGACAAACCAGGGAGCCCTCAGCAGAACGGTGGATTCCACATGTCTCTCCGTGCCACATAAACTTTGCAACTGATGAAAAATTCCATTTGATGCGGTGTGTGATCTCCCTAGAATTCATCCCATCCCTATTAGTGATGAAGTCAAACGGTGCTCTTCATCTGAAAAACTTTAATTTCCCCCCATAATTGATGTGTTTATTTGTGTCTAATTTCGTACAAATCCAACACAGCTTTAAAGAAGAATACCATTTCTACCATTTATTGGTATTGACCTCTAGAAGCTTAAAAAAATTGTAATAACCGAAAGTGTGTCGATCATTTTGACGCACATTAAATGTTAATATTTAATGATATTGGATTTAAATATTCAAAAAAGTCTGATAATCTTTATCCTTTTCAAATGTCTTAACTCATACTTCAAGTTGTGTTAAAAAAACTAATATCAATAGAAAATAAAGAAATCATAAAACGTTTTTCATATTTACAAGGACGTGTCTAACATATTATCGTTGAGTGTATGTAATCTAATCCAATCAATTTTATATATGAGTGATCAAAGCTTTCAACATTTTCTTTATTATAATATGTAAAGATTATTATGAAAAAGAGCTCTTGTTTTTCAAGAGAAAATCCGAATTTTCGGAGGTGTGAAAGTTAGTTTGCGTTATTTTTTCAATATTCAGGCGTCAGGATCAATGAATATCTTGATGAGGGTGAAGAAATAAAAAATTGTATCATTGCAGCCAACAGAGCGTTCTTCTCAAAGCATCGTGTAGAGTCGACTACCAACCGCACAACCAGACTAAGACTTAAAAAAACTGTAATACAACCGATAGCCACATACACCTTCTAAACATGGACTATAATAAGTCAGTGGCCACGAAACTAGACTGTATTAAAAGGAAAATACTGAGACGAATATTTGACCTGGTAAAGGATAACTGAATGTGCTGGCGAAGGAAGAATCGAGAACTCTACAATATGCAACGTCTCAAGTGGATGGGGGACCTCTACTGGATGAGTGAGGCGTTTCCGTGGCCTAGAGCTATCCAGGTTATCTCTGAGGTGTGGTGCTGATAGGCGCAATTGGTGGAAGGCTTTAAAACAGCCCCATTAAGAAGAAAAAAAGTTAGAGGAGGATGAAGGCGACGAGCAATGAAATTAGTGCGTTTGAGATATTCAAGACATATAGCCAGGGTACTTGATGGATAAATGCTAAATATTCTATTGAAAAAATCGATACATAAAAAGAATCGAAAAAAAACAAAACTGAGATGGTCAGATGGCATTGTAGAAGCTTGAACTTCCTGGGGGGGGGGAGGATTCGATGGCCAAGTGAGTTAGGGTAAGGGTCGCGCTCGGTACCGATCCATTCTTTGGACTGGTTAAAATGTATTCCGTGGCGGATTCACCAAATGAATCTTAACCTTTTCACCATGGCTAGAATAGGTTGGTAACCTATAGGATAACCCAATAATTTTGCCCCCATTGGAGTACACATGGATGTTAAATCATCAAAAAAAAAAAAAAAATAAAAATCCCTGCTTAATTCCACATTTACCCTGAATTAACTCCAAGGTGTTGTAATCATTTTTGTTGTTATCCATTTTAGTAGGGGTTGTGAACAGTAATATCTGTCCAAAATGTATGATGTCGATATCAGTATATTGTGCATTATCCGATTACATCATCCGTCATCTTTATTGAGAATGGACCGTATGAAGAGTGAAACATTATAATGGATAGTGGACCATTTTAATTACGATCCAGACCAAGTTTTAATTACCATCACCGTTATACATTCTACACTTCTGTATTTGAAAATATTACATTCAGGATCTGTTGAGCAGCGTCAGACAAAAATAAAACATCAATACTTTTGGGAAGCTACAGATGAATAATAACCCAGTAATCAATACATTTAAGTAAATCTGTTTAAGCATGTAGAGGAAAAGAAAATCACCAACAGAATGTAAGGATAAGAAGGGATTTGCGTACTGTCCAATGATACGGAAAGATGGATTGATATAACATCCACCAAACCTGCCCTTACACCCGGCTCAAAATACTGAACAATAGTTAGAGTATTAACCCTTGTCATATCAGGTAGATATTTTGGTGACGTTCGTTAGCATAGTTCCGAAAAAACCGAATAGTGTGTTGTTAATCGTTAGGCAACAAAGAAGCATAAAAAAAAAAAAAAAGGTTCCAGGACTCAGGTATTTTAAATTTTTCCTCTAAATATAAGCCCAAGAAAAATTTAAAACTACAACATTTTTTTTTCTATAAGCCACCAAGGGATTGGGTGGTATACAAATAATTTAAATTAATTAACTGCTCGCTCGATTACTTTGAACTCGCACAATCTTGTAAACCCTGCTGACGTACTATTCCTAGATTGGCTGTAGAAACAGCTTGCCTCTTCAAGTATTTTAATTGAACTTAGATTAGCTTTTCTAGGAAATCATTAATCAAACGTTTAATCAGAAGCCACACAAATCTCTCGGGCAGTGAATCAGTTTGATTTTTTAGAGTCTTTTTATTTTTAGTAAACTCAATTCCCAATGGATCCAAAACAGCTCAATACAGTCTCCTGTTACACGCATTTGAAACAAATTAATTCATGGCAAGAAAACAAAAAATTTCACATCAATTTTGTGTATGCCTTAAAAAACTTAGTGAAAAGCCATAAATCTTTTTGGGTAATTCTAAATAGCTAAAGAGCTTAACAGTTTTATACTTAAAAAAAAAAAAAAAAATTTTATTATTCAAATTATGCATGTCTTGAATCTCAGGATGTTCAGGACCTACGTTAAATACCTGAGATGTATTACTTTAAAGTAGGAATGTGTCGATTTCAAAATAATAGGTAACGAGAATCGATGATCCAAAGTCGATTCCTTGGAACCGATCGATGTTTTGTTATACATAATTGAATAATTATTATTCATACATCGGTTCTTCTCTCTGAAAAGAAAAAAAAAATAATACAATTTAGTTGTAAATATCTTTTAAATAACAGAAAACTTTCATGTACTAGATCAACACTGCTTCGTACAGAATTTGTAAAATTCTTTTGAAAAGTGAAGCATACTATTGCAATCCGAACGTCAAATTTAAATAGGATTACTATTTTTAACTGCCAAAGCTAAATCACTAAACAGACTACTGCGGCCAGACAATATCGGCCATTTGATTAAAATTTTTGGTTATTTTTAGAGGAATATTTGTTATCTCTGAACTAAGATTATTTTTCATTTCATTAAATACTTATTCTGGTTTTCGAACCCTGATACACGTCATAGTCCATTAACCAGGTAGTTTAGCGCGGAAAAAAATTATTATTATTTTTTTTTAAATTCGATTCTAATGTTTTTAGGGCACTGCATCCGAATTTTAAATGACCCTTAAAAAATTTAAGCATTCCGAATAAAAGGAAAAAATATTTTTTCAGTTATGAAAAAAAAAACTTTACTTAACTATTTGTATGAAATTTTATATATTTTATTTTTATATAATTTGTTTGTCATTTTATTATGCCATTTTTCATATGGAAGAAAATATTGCAAAATTAGCAATTTTTTAAAAAATAATTTGATTATTTGGAACGCTCAATCTTTTTGCGGGGCTAAGTTAAAATTTGGATTCTACATTCCAAAAAAAATAAAAATAAAAATAATAAAAAAAATATTTTTTTCACTTAGTGACTGGACTATAATTTTATGAACAAGTTTCTCATCGCTTAACACCTAAAGTTAAATAAATGTTTTATATGTGGATTAGTTAGTTAAAAAGGTACCTTTTTACATGATATATTAGTGGAATTTGGTTGGCCCACAACTATAATGGTTTTTCGATCAATAGTGAAATTAATAAAAAATCTAAATTATGCTTTTCACTTATTTTTTGAAATTTTAACTGTAGAATTACATTACAAAAACATGTAGAGGAACTTCAGAAATTAGCAGATCTCAAGGCAACGTTCTTTACAGGCGCCCAGAGAATTATTTGGAATAAAAAAGAAAGCAAGTTGAAAAACAAGAGGATTTGCGTTGGTATGTGGTTTACTATGGAGGGATATGTATCAGGTTCGTGCCAAATCAGCAACATATTGGACGTCAAAGTCATGTTGGATTAGTTTGTGGTATAATAAGGACCGTTGAGGATTTTGGATTGGAGAGACTGAATACAAAAAAAAAAAATTATTAATTTTTTATTTCGTTGCAATTTAGGTTACATTGGCTTAAAAAAAAATGTTTTTTTGTTGTTCAAAATGTACTGAAAAATTTGATAGTGATTTCTCGTGTCACTTCTGATATAATATACAAAAAGTAAAAATAGAATTCATAGAAAAAATGCATCAGAAAATTTAAAATAAGAAACATCAAAGGTAATGTATATAAATTTGAAGTAATACTTTTTTCGAAAATTTAAATATAATTCATTTAAAATATAGTTAAAATTAATTGTATTAATTAGAGCAATGTCCATGTTTTTTCACATTGTCAATACTTTTCATGTATTTTTTTAAAATTTATTAGTTTTTAATTTAAAGTACATTTACGAAATAATAATAGTGTATAATAGGGAGGCAACGTTCAAATTGTTTAAACTTAAACGATATATTAAAGTTTGATACGCCTTAATGCATGCGGTGTTCTGCACTTTGACTTTTGATCTTGATTCTGGTTTATAAAACCTCATTCCGCCTTCGTTCTTCAAGATGTTTGCTCTCAGTATATCCGAGTGAGTTAGCGCTTTTCATGTTATCAGTGCTTTCCTAAATTAAATTTTGTGCTTCATACACGGGTTATGGCGAAGAGAAGAAAAAGACAACTGGTAACTAAAAACAAAATTTTTTTGAAAAACAATATAGTTGAATATTACAAAGTACAATAGAGTACAAAGTGGAATATTTTTCAGAAGAGATTTTTAATGATAGTTATACTTTATAAATTATTTGAATTTTATTATATATATTTTTTTTCTAATGTTTATATATGTAATAACCAGTTATAGAAATTCCTAAGTTCACTTTGGAGTTTTTGAGATTCCCTTCATATTTGAATAAGTAATGTAATTTTCAACTTATTATTTTAATATACCATCAATCTATTGTTAAATTAAATTAAATTAATAAGTAATTAATTATAATTCATCATTTAATACGATACCATTATTGAATTAAATACTAATAAATTAATGAAGCGTATTATTAAATTTATTTAACTTATTATTTAATTTTATTTTAATTAAAAAAAAAAGAAAGAACTTATTTATCTATTTTAATTATTTTTCAATTTGTTTTAAACTTTATGTATTGTTAATTTATTAATATGTAATTGGATTAATAACCTATCATTACGACATAATTAATGGATCGCTTTTTAATTAATTAAATAGATTTATCATTAAACTAGTTAACTTTTTATTTAAATTTATTTTAATTTAAAAAAATGACATAAATCTCTTACTTAATGTATTTATTTTCAGGGTCATGCATTCTGTTTACATATTTTTTTCTCACATTATATATTTTTTTAAATATTAATTATTATTTGTATAAAATTGAATCTGGTAGTATTATATTTTTTAAAAAATGGAAGGTAAAAAAAAAAAAATTTAAATTGTTATTACCTTTGTCGTTCAGATGACAATTTACTTATTTATATATTTACAATAATTTTCAAAATATTTATCAATTTGCAATAAATTTTCGTAAGAAAGTTTTCCTATATCCTTATTTATTGAAATATCTATTTTATGGATATTATTAAATAAAATAAAATAATTAGATGTTGATTTATTATAATAAAATATAATATTACTGAAGAAAAAAATGTAATACCTTCCACTGCAAAATTACTCAATTTATGACGCAATTATAAATAATTGTTAAGGTATTTTAAATCATCATTGAATATTACGGTTATTATCATATTTGCAATAAACAAAAAGAGTTTAAAGTGGTAAATTTAAAAGTTTAGTATCGTATTATTAGTAAAAATAAATTAATTAAAAATGAATCCAAACGTTTATTCCAACTTAATCGTTTATTAAAGTCCATGCCAAGACCTTTTAAATCCATCTGGTTTAAATTATTAAAATTATATTTCCTGTTTATATTTAATTTTATTTTTTATTATTTTTTTAAAATTTATTTATTTTTATTATCACGGCAAAACTATCGAAGAGATGAGAGGGATAATAAAGATGTTTAAAAATGGAATAAAACTTTAATTTTTTTTTAAATGATGGCATAAGAGTATTGAATATTTAACGAACCATTTTAAAGTCATTTAGAATTTACGAAGAATTTTTTTTTTTTTTTTAATTCGATCTCTATGTATCTGAGGGATTTAGAAAGAGAAAAATTATTGCGTGGTGAGGAAAAAATAAATCCATGTAGATTAAGAATGTATATGCATTTATCATATTTATATTATTTATAATAATTTATTTTGAAAAAAAAATTATACGTTTTTTATGTATATTCTTATTTTATATTTACAAAAGTAATTTTTCTCTTCAGGAGTAATTTTCAATGGTGAATTAATTTCGAGATATTCGATGTAAAAAAAAATGTTATTATATACACGGTAAACTCCTCCTTATCCGGCGTTACCGGGACCGACAGAGCGCCGGATAACAGAAATCGTCAATTATAATTACAAAAATATAAAATAACATAATAAAAACGAACCTCTTCTATCGCAGTGCAAGGTTCCTGAAAAACATATCGATAAAAGAAAAAAAATTGTTTTTAGGTTAGTTTTTCTGTGAAAAATATGACGTTTATAATATTTACCCATTACGACAAAATTCATCATAATTTTGTTTTCCTTTCTAGGAGACATTTTTTATAATTTTTTTTTTTCAACAAATTATAATTTATTGTTGGGACATTCTTAAGTAAACATGTATACATTTAATAAAATATTGTATTGCAGAATGTATCAAAAAAACGATCTGTTATATGCAATTACTTCATTAAAATAATACTTAAATATTATTTTAATGAGGTAAATTTAATTTTTTTTGTTAGGGATACGTGAACTATTATTATTATTATTTTTTTTTTTAATGTAAATTTTAAACATTAGAAATATAGAATTTTTTTTTTTTTTAATTTTCCTAGTTTTCGAGCACCATTTAAGGGAGCACACCGGGGGTAGTTTAGTACACCGGATAAAGGAGAGTTTGCTGTTTATATGTATTCTTAATCTACATGCTGAAACATACGTTTTTTATTTTGGTAGATTTTCTCTACAATATACAAATATTGAGGTTTCCACTGTTGAAACCAAGGGATTTTTTCGGTAAGAATCTAAATAACTATAAAATCATACAGACAATCTAACACAAATTTTCTTTACTCTCCAATAAACAAAAGATTAACTTACATGAGAGTAATTAGTCTCATTTTGACATACGGAGTTGTGCTTTAGAGTTCCACTAAACCTTCCAGTTTTTCTCTTATCCAATCTTAACAATCCAAAATCCTTTGAAAAATCCCCAATGGTCCTTACTTTCACAAAGAAACTAATTCATAAAGATCTTAATATCGCATATGTTGCTGGTTTAGCCCAAACCATATCTCTATCCTTTTATAGTAAACTCCATAATCACTCAAATCCTCTAATCTCTCACTCATTTTTTTTCTTAAGTGCTGAAGATGGATATTTGTTTTAGAAGTTAGTGTCAACTTACTGTAACCATTTATATCGCCACTATTTTTTTTTTTTTAACAACTAATACGACAAGAAACTGTTGGTCGTTTTTGACGTTTTCAACATTTATTATGCAAACGTTTAAAACTTATTAATTAATTACGAAAGACTCATTTATATGACATTGATTTACCTATTTGGTCATACGGAGATGAGCTTTGGGGCTCCATTAAACCATTTATGTCATCACTTATCCATTCCTTGAAATCCAAAATACTTCTAAACACCCTTAATGTGCCTTATTATGTCTCAAATAAACTTATCCATAACGATCTTAATGTTAGATATGCAGGTGATTTTGCCTATCATACCAGATTCCTATCCTTTATGATAAGCTCCACACCCATTCCACTAACCTTCCAACTTGCTTCCTATTTTATTCTCGATAACCCCCATGGTGTCTGAAAAGAAAATGGCCTATAGACCTAATATTGGATTTTTTGAAGTGCTGCCGATAGGAAGTTGCTTTAAAGGTCAAGATGAGATTTAATGTACTATTTGTTGCTGATTTAGCACAAACCAGATCCCTATCCTTTCATAGTGGAAGCCAAGTCGTCTGAAAAGAGGATAGACCCAGGAACTTTTATTGAGATGCTACTATTGGGCAGTTACTTTACAAGCTATTGACATGTTGCTCAATATCTTTACATTTGTTGGATTTATTTTGTTTTGTGTACAGTGATAAATTTCATTTTATAAATTAAAAATAAATTCATTCAGATGAATTCGGAAGGCTTTAGTATCAACTTTAAAGCTTTTTTTTTTTTTTATATTTTTCAATGCCTCTATTTTTCTCAAAGAAACTTTACTTATAAATTTACCAATTCTGGATCAGATGGTGTTTATACGAGGGTAAGTCAATAATTATCCGCAATATAGTTATAAAATTTTATTGAAATGAAATAGGAAACTTACAAGTACATCATTTTTCGACATAGTCCCCTTGCTTTTCAACGCACTTGGTCCAACGTTGTTCATGTTTCCTGATGCCCTCATGGAAGAAGGTTTTGGGTTGAGATGCGAGCCAGGAATGCACCGCTTCTTTCAATGCTTCGTCCGAGGCAAATCGACGGCCCCTAATTGCCTGTTTGAGTGGACCAAACAAGTGAAAATCAGATGTAGCGAGATCGGGACTATATGGAGGATGATTCAATACTTCAAAATTGAGTTTCTGAAGCGTTTCTACAGTGTGGGCAGCTGTATGCGGACGGGCATTGTCGTGCAACAACACAACGCCTTTTGACAGCAGTCCTCGGCGTTTGCTTCGAATTGCAGGCTTCAGCTTAGCAGTAAGCATCTCACTGTAACGTTCACTGTTTATTGTTGTGCCCCTTTCCTGACAATGTTCCAGTAATGGACCTTGTGAGTCCCAAAAAACCGTAAGCATAAGTTTTCCTGCGGACGGTTGGGTTTTGAATTTTTTCTTGCACGGCGAATTTGGATGTTTCCATTCCATACTCTGCCGTTTACTCTCCGGCTCGTAATGATGGATCCATGTTTCGTCACCAGTAACGATCCTGTCTAAGAAGTTGTCCCCTTCGTTAACATAGCGATCCAAATGTTTTGTGCACACGTCCAAGCGCGTTTGTTTATGCAACTGTGTCAGTTGTTTTGGAACCCATCTTGCACAAACTTTATGAAACCCAAGTCTGCTGTAAATGATTTCGTAGGCAGAACCGTGGCTAATTTGCAGACGATTTGCCACGTCGTCAAAAGTTATCCGTCTGTCTGAGAGAATCATTTCACGTGAACGCTCAATGTTTTCCTCGTTTATGGCGGTAACTGGTCGTCCAGCTCCTTCATTTTGCGTAACACTTGTGCGACCATTTTTGAATTTTTCAATCCATTCATAGACACTCCGTTGTGGCAAACAATTGTTCCCGTACTGTACCAAAAGTCTTCGATGAATTTCGGCCCCTGATACACCTTCCGACCACAAAAAACGGATCACTGAACGTTGCTCTTCTTTGGTGCAAATAGAAAGTGGAGCGGCCATTATTAACAGCACGACAGCGATAACAAAACTAACCTACCAGCTTGATACGAACATAAACATAACAACGAATAAACAAAGCATGCGCCATCAACACAAAAGAACAGTACTGCCAACATAAACAAAAATATAGCTATATTGCGGATAATTATTGACTTACCCTCGTACTTTCTAACCGTTCATTAAAGACACCCATTACAATTTTTCTAGAAAATGAATGAAGTATTACGTAATAAAATTCCTCAACATGTGGGTCGTCGATATCTGTCAACGTAAATCGAAATAGCGTTTGCGTAATTAAGGGAAAATAAACAGTGATAATAAACAGTTTAGCTAAGAAACGTGATAAGCCGCTTTACAAATATTTTAATTCTGTCATCATCGACATGTCACTGCAACAGGTCAAATGGATATGTCGCCTTCTCCGAACCAACACGATAATTCAAAAGATATAAACTGTTCTTATATTTCAATATGTGCCTGATAAAGTGATTGAAATATTTTAATAGAAATGTCATTGATAATGAGTAAAGAAACGTTAAATCAATTTATATGATACGTATATATTCATATGAGAATAAATTACAGTAGTAACTCATTAATCCGGAATAATTGGTGGTCTAGGTTGTAATTGATGAAAGTCTGGATTAAGCAAAATAACCTTATGTCTCGAGAATGTTTGAGTGAAAAGGCTTACTCAATTTTTAAGATTGGTATGATTTTTTTTTTTTAAAAAGAGGAATGGATTATGGATCCACAATTATAAAAAAAAAACGAGAATGAAGAGTATGGTGAGCAGAAGTCTGGAAACTTATGGAATTCGGAAATTAATAGGGGTTATAATTTCATTTTTTCCCCCCTGATATAAATAAATTAAAAATCATAAAATCTCTTCTGATTTTAATCTGTTCCCTGAAACAAAATTTTTAATATAAAGAATAATATATGTTCTCTTTTTTTTAAATATTAAAGTTGAACGGAAATGTGTCGATTCTAAAATTCGAGCTGACGCACAGTGCGGCTCTCAAATGGGGTTTCCGGACAAAAATCAAAATCTATTTTAAATAAAGAAATGCGTATCCCCCCCCCCCACAAATAAAATGTTTGAGTTAAGTTTTTGTTGTTGGTAAACAATTAATTGAATTCGCTATCCTCATCTTCATCACAGTCATATGATACTTATAAGTTTCCATTTCAGCTTCTAAAAATATTTCATTTAAAAATGATCGAAGAATTGTGCACTTACCTTAAAGCAAGGATTTCGGCAGGTGATAGTTCGCAATGTGACTGAGTTTGCAATTAAACTTTTATGAGACCTTCGTTCTAATGATTTGGCGGCAAAAAACTTCTTCTGGGCCTCTCGAAAACACTAAATCAACGGCATTTTTTGGTTTTTGATGATGCGTCATCGAAAGATATTTTTGGCCTGCCTCGAATGAATGATGGCTGAGGTTCACTTAGATCGAAACTAATAACAGCATGGCGTTTGACAATATATTGCCTGCTGCAGGAACAGTCTTTCCATTTTCTTCCCAATGCCAAACAATAATTGGAGGAAATTTTGTCTATTGCTTCTTCCATCGGATCAGGGCAATAATTTTTTTATTTTTTTAAATAGCTTTCAATTGCGATGCAACGGAGGAAACTTTGTTCGTCTTGTCACTTTTTATCTAAGTGTCCAACAAGTCCGAATGTTTTTAACATCGATCTAAATAAAAATAATGAACACAATATATAGCTGCAGTTAGGTGCAGCTAATTTTTATTGGAAAGCAACCTATAATAAGGGATGAATTTAAATATGTTGAAAGTGTAGGATTTTTTGCGCCGAAATTGGGATATTTAGATTTTAACATCGAAATCAATACTTACCTCCTTTTCCCACTTTTTGTGTTAAGAACTTGCCTTAATCTATTAAAAACCACCACCTCGAACCAGTGAACTTGAATTCATGTTAAATTTCAAAACAGAACTGATCGAAAATTGCAGTCTCATTAACCTTTTGTTTGCCTTTTGAGCCTTCTGTACAAAAAAGTAAGTTTCTTAATTGTTTAAAAATATTTGTTAGTTTAATAATACGCATTTTTAAAACAAATACCTCGATTACAAAGAGGAGATACAATTTATATATTTTTTATTTTTGTCCATTGGCGGCCGCACTGTGTGACGTTGGGAGAATTAGGTATAGGATAAAGATTTATTTTATTTTATTTTTTTAAATACATTTAATTGAAACTTTAAGAGGATCAGATTAGCAACATAATATACAGTGAAGTCATAGTGGATTAGTTAATTCGAAAATAAGAGACATTTAACATTTTGCCAAAGGGATTGGGTAAAGAAAATTCAATTGTTTGATTGAATCCCATAAATAGTTTTAAGTACAAATTGATCTGATAATGGTCTTAAAGGTGAGCGTTTTATACTCTATAAGGAGATTAGAACATCTGTATTAAAATCTCGTATAACGGTTTCATTTTAGTTTCTTGCCTAGATTAATTATTATTAAGATAAAATTCGACTGCATTTAGCGATATATTATTAATGAATACAAAAGAGCAGGATGGCATAGGTTTGCTTATAATAAAGGAGAATACCGTTACACAAGCGTGTCTCCAGCCCCTACGCGCGCCCAGAATGCCTTTAATTGATTCTAACCTTGTTCCGATTTATTTCGGTGTTTTAGTCCCTACTTTTTAAGAGGAAAGGTTATTCTCCTTCATTTACGGAGAAACTCTAGATCCCTGTTCAAAGTAATACTAACTTCTGTATACCTTCTGATATTAAAATGAGAAATAAGAAAATAATGTAGTGGAAATAAGAAAATATCAAAATATAAGACTCTAAATCACCAGTAATGTTAACTTCTGATAAACGTTCTGATGTTAGGGAAGTGTAAATAACAAATTATAAATATATGAAACACAGAATCCTTTTTGAAAGTTATGATGTTAATTTCTGCTATATTTTCTCAAGGGAGGCGGAACTAAGAAAATATGAAACCTGTGATAAAATTTCTCACATTTATTTTTGGATCGATGTGTTTTATTGAATTAATAATGCGACCTGTCTCACATTAGGGCAATAAGTAATATGGACGGCAAATAATCCATTCTACAAAATATGTATACTGAAATGTTCTCACTTAAATTGATACAACAAATATAAATATATAAAACACTAAAATCCATGTAGAAATTAATCTTCTTAACTTTTGTAACACTTTTACACCTAAGAGAAGAGGAAATAAGAAAACATGAATTTATAAAACATTAAACCTTTTATGAAACTCATGTTGTTAACTTCTGTTTTACATATTTACATTTAAGAAGACTAAATATCAATATAACACACTAAACAGCACAATCCAAAATTGCGATTGTTCACACGTGAGGTTATAGGAATGAATTATAAATAAATGTAAACTCGAAGTGAAGTGTAAGGATCAAACTGGTGGTGGAGCTTGTGTAAAGGTACCAAAGGGGATCTTACTGTCCAATTTTTACCCCTCCTAATGTGACTGGATAAGTGTTCGTGGAGTTATATACGATTGGAAACTTTAAGTGCTATATTTGGAACTTTAAGTGCTATATTATATCGCCATATAACACGTATAAAATAAGAAGTGAGAGCAGTGTAAGTTGGTGTTAGCTTATTAGTCAAATCTACAGTATTAAAGATGAGACGGCAAGTTTAAAGGAACTTCAACACTGCAAAGGTTATTCTCCTTTCAGGTTCAATGGTAATTATCAAATGATCTCCGATTCATATTCATTATCATTTTTGACAATTTAGAACTTTGGAATATCTGGTTCGAACAAAGCTTTTTCAGCCTTGTCTTCTTGATGGAAAGACTATCACAATGTTAAATTTATTTATTTTTTTAATATCAATTTATTAAAATTTACAACTGTACAAATATATGTAACATGTCAAAACTTGAATAGAACTACTCATCAGTAGCACTTCAATAAAAATTCTACACTAGAAGGTCTCTGGGCCATCTTATTTTCAGACGCCTCTGAGGATTAGCGGGAATGGAGTGGTATGCAAGTTGAGAAACTAAAGAATTTGTGTGGTTATAGAGCTTACTATGAAAGGATAGGTATCTGGTTTGGACTAAATCAGCAACATATGGAACATTAAGATCCTTATGGATAAGTTTATTGGTGACATAGCAACTCCGTACATCCAAATATGTTAAATTGCATTCATGTAAATAAGTCTTTTGTAATTAATTAGGATCTACTGAATGAATGAATGAATTACTATTTCATCTCGTATTCAATCCTTACAATCCAAAATCCTTCGAAAAATCCTAAATGCCCCTTACTTTGTCACCAATAAACTTATCCATAAAGGCGTTAATGTTCCATATGTTGCTGAGTTAGCCCAAACCGGATACCTATCCTTTCATAGTAAGCTCAATAACCATTCAAATTTATTATTTCTCAACTTGCTTCCCACTCCATTCCCGATAATCCTCCGAGGCATCTGAAAAGAAGATAGCCCAGAGACCTTCTAGTGTAGAATTTGTATTGAAGTGCTACTAATGAGTAGTTCTTTTCAAGTTTTCTAATAGTTAACAGCACATTTACTTCATTTATATATTTTGTGCAGTTGTAAATTTCAATAAATTGTTATTTTAAAAAAATGTGATGAAATATGTGAACAATTAAAAAAAGGAACATAAACAAATCTAAAAATTTTAGTTTATCTTTAAATGTGAAAAAGAAACATCCTATTGGGTTATGAAATCAATTATATCGTTGCATATTTTGTTTTTTAGATAATACAAAACTGCAGGCTTATCAGTGATGGGATCTTATTCAAGAAAAACAATTTGCTTTTATAATTTGGATATCGCTATTGTGTAATTTGCATTAGCTCATTCATTGCATGAAATCTCACATAATGATATTTATCGTATTGAAATGATGATTTTTCCCTGTTGTATTTATTCAGATAAGGATGATAAATAAAGATATTTCTTGTTTAAATATCAAATTTAAGAACAATGGCTTCTTTTAATTTCCTTTCCTCAGTATTCATATATATATATATATATATATATATATATATATATATATATATATATATATATATATATATGTGTGTGTGTGTGTGTGTGTGTGTGTGTGTGTGTGTGTGTGTGTGTGTGTGTGTGTGTGTGTGTGTGTGTGTGTGTATGTTTAATAAGGTTCTTGAGGTTCAATCAATAAAGTAATAACTATATTATGACAAGATAGCATTGTTCTCATAATCATGCCCTACAGTGAACAAAACATTATATAAACAATACAATTATATAAGTTACACCGTTAATTTATAGAATAAAGTTAATAAAAATATAATTATATAAAATAAATAAGTTAGAATATATACTGTATACAGGGTGAGTATCTCTTAGTGTAAAAAAAAAAAAAAAAAAAATCGTAAGCTCTAAAACCACTTAAATCCGTTAGTTTCTCAACTTGCTCCCCACTCCATTCCTGGTAATCCTCCGAGGCGTCTGAAAAGAAGATGGCCTAGAGATATTCTAGTGTAGATTTCTTTTTTTTTTTTGAGAGAGAGAGAGAGAGAGAGAGAGAGAGAGAGAGAGAGAGAGAGAGAGGGAGGGAGAGAGAGAGAGAGAGAGAGAGAGAGAGAGAGAGAGAGAGAGAGAGAGAGAGAGAGAGAGAGAGAGAGAGAGAGAGAGAGAGAGAGAGAGAGAGAGAGAGAGAGAGAGAGAGAGAGAGAGAGAGAGAGAGAGAGAGAGAGAGAGAGAGAGAGAGAGAGAGAGAGAGAGAGAGAGAGAGAGAGAGAGAGAGAGAGAGAGAGAGAGGGAGGGAGGGAGGGAGGGAGAGAGAGAGAGAGGGAGAGAGAGAGAGAGAGAGAGAGAGAGAGAGAGAGAGAGAGAGAGAGAGAGAGAGAGAGAGAGAGAGAGAGAGAGAGAGAGAGAGAGAGAGAGAGAGAGAGAGAGAGAGAGAGAGAGAGAGAGAGAGAGAGAGAGAGAGAGAGAGAGAGAGAGAGAGAGAGAGAGAGAGAGAGAGAGAGAGAGAGAGAGAGAGAGAGAGAGAGAGAGAGAGAGAGAGAGAGAGAGAGAGAGAGAGAGAGAGAGAGAGAGAGAGAGAGAGAGAGAGAGAGAGAGAGAGAGAGCAATGATTAACGAGAAGGCAAAACAATGATTAACAACAGTTGTTTCATTTCAAAAACGATAATTTACAAAAACCTTTTGAAATTGAATTAGGAAAATAGTGGTGTAAATATGGGAACCTTTCGAAAAAGTCAACAAAAAATGTTTAGAAACAGAAAAAAAGAATACAAAATGGTAGAGAAAAAAGTGATTTAAAGAAGTCGCAAGCATAACTGCCTCTTTTATCCCCGGCACAATCTAAGTATACCCATATTTGGCACATAACACAATTACCCACACCTCTTTAGTGATCTTTCCATCTCAAAAGATGCAAGTTGCATCCCTTTGGTCTTGTTTATCCTCACCGTTCACAAGAGGGAGGAGGGTCATTGTAGTCTGATCTGTCTGAAAATCTTAGAACTGAAAATGATTGTTTAACATTCGAAACTAGTTTTCTAATAAAATAATCTCAATAGAAGTGGCAATTAATTCATCAATCCTAATTGTATTGGTCCTCCTATACCATCATGCGTACCTCAAGTGATAAATCATATTAATTTAAAATTTCGATATTTAAATTTTTTTTTAAACACTGCTTTTATTTATTTAATGGTGTTAATAATGCTAATACGTTTCATATGGAATTTCTTGCCTGTCAGTATATTTTATTATAATAATTATTATAATATTTTAAATATATATATATATATATATTAATTTCCAAGGCTGTGGCCTGCAATTAAATCAAATTTCTGATTCTGTCAGTTTTAACTCCAGTTGCTTGTTTTCGATAAGATTAGACTCTTAAGTGTTTGTATCTACAGCAAGAACTCCTTATATAAGTTGTGTACAGTTAAACATAGAGGCTTTGGGTTTTACCTACGTTTTATAAACAATGTTCCTCAATTGTTTACTTGAAATTATTTGTAAACAATAATGGTGTTTTAAAAAGGATTTTTCTTGATAGTATTATCGCTGTTTTCGTAAGGAGATTCAAATGAGATCATAATGAAAAATTAAGGAATATAAGTCAAAAAAATTAAAATAATTCTTTACTTACAGGTATGTAGAATTGTGGAGGAAGGTAAAAAAAAAGTTATACTATTATAATTAATTTATTTGGAAATTTATTTAACATTAACAATTTAATAACAATATTTATCTCGTAATCCTTAAATTATACAAGTATGGTAATACATTCTCATGGATTAAAGAAAAATTGTAAAACCTAAATGATTTTCTTATTTTAAAAGATATTCATACAGTGGTGACCCCCTGATCCGTCGTTTCCGTTATCTGGAATGAAAACGCCAGATAATGGAAACCATTAGAGATGGGCCGACTAGTTGGCTGCTTTTGTAGTCGGTGCTTATCGGCAAAAAGCGCCGACTAGACGACCACTTTATTCGTTTATATTTCTACACATAAGAATAGGTTGATTTGAATGAAAACATGGTCGTTACTAATTGTGATTTTTATTATAGAATCATCTTTACCGTTTGTTATTTATTCTCGGAGCAGGAAATATTTTTTATTTATTTTTTTATTTTTTTGTAATCAACTATCGAACTTCAAGAAAGATCACGATGTTAACAAAAATAAGTTCAACAACTTCAATAATACTGAATAAAGAACTTATGCATGTCACTATTTTTTTTTTTTTTTTTTTTAATTTTCTGTTTTAGTTTTGTGTCGCAATTAATAATTCATAATAAGTACTCTTAATTCTTAATTGAAATGAAATATTAAGGTTAGAACACGGATAGGAAAAATGCTATTTTAGCAATTTACATACGCGTTTATTTACAATTAGATTTATGATATTTTTGTGTTATATTTTTATATGTTTGTCCATAAACACTGCATTTTTTCGGCATGATCACTTTCTCAATTCCACAATTGAGCTAAGTACTATCTAAGTTAAGTACAGTAGATTGCTGACTTTTGCTATATTCATCTTAGAAAAAAAAATCCATTAGACACGGGTTTTGCAAAAAACAGAAGAAAAAATATAAGCAAAAATCTCTAGCTACATGTATTGACGGATATAAAAATATTGGCGAAGTACCTGGAAAATTGCCGATATTACCCGAATACCAACAGAAGCAATGATTCGCTTACTCGACAAGTCGGTCAAAATCATATTCGGCCCATTTCTAGAAATTAGCAATTACATATAATCTTAAAATATATCGATGAGCTAAAAAAAAAAAAAAAAAAAATAAAAAATTGATATTAGGTTAGAAGGGTTTCCGTGAAAAAAAAAAAAAAAAAAAAAAAAAAAAAAAAAAACGTGTACAGTATGCACCCACTAAGAAGAATTGCACATAACTATCGTAAATATTTTTTTCGTTCTAGAAAACATTTTTAGTTAATGCTTTATTTTTGCTGAAAAAATTTCAGATACACTTGTGGTACGCATGATGATATAGAAGGATCAATACAATTAGGATTGATGAATTAATTTCCACTTCTATTGAGATTATTTTATTTGAAAACTAGTTTCGAATGCTAAACATTCATCTTCAGTTCTAAAACATACAACATTTTTTTTTTTTCAACACATCAGTACTATGTTACATAGATTATATATACTAAAGTTTTTTTAAAAAGGTAAGACAAGAAATCAAGCACAGGCACTCACCTTCGAGGTAACTAAAACACTGAATTTGTGAGAAGTAAAAGGGGGCAGGTAGGTTAAGTTTTAGATTTACAACGGGGTTTCCCTTGTGACTCATTGGGTTTTCCCGTTCCTATGGGAAACAAATTTAAAATGGGGCTATTGGAAATGTTAATCTGATCATTTAAACAAAAATCTGGATCGGTTTTAAACGATTTTATTATTTCTAGTGATTCAAAAGTATTTAAAGATTTAAAGAAGATGAATGTTTAGCATTCGAAACTAGTTTTCAAATAAAATAATCTCAATAGAAGTGGCATTTAATTCATCAATCCTAAATTTCAGATAGTTATAAATTATTGATTACTGTACTATACATACTAAACTCGTAATACTTAAGGTACAAATTGTTCCAGTTAAGAGGAATCGAGTCGAGGGAATTAGATAAACAAGTTATTAAACACTATAAAATAAATAAATTAAATGCTATTTCATGATGAGAAGTCAACCAAAAAGTAAATAATTAAACAATTAGTAATTTGTTCTGTTGGGTCAGGCACGTGCTACTATCATAAAAATGCTATTTCACTGTTTGTTATCAACTTAACTTCTATGTATAACAACTGTCTTTATGATTTTTTTATTCTTGTATTTTTAATATTATTTGATTCCACTTATTTTAGTTTTTAAATATTTAAGTAATTTAATATTATTGCAATAATTTTTAAATTAAAACTACTCTGTTCTGAAACATTAGGAAGTAAAAAAAAAAAAAAAAAAAAAAAAAAAAAAAAATGCGAAAATTACTATGAACAATCCTATCCAGACATAATAATCCAGTCAATAATTGGTTTGATGGGTGAAAAAAATAGTTTTTCTGGTTTGATTCTTATGTTAACCACTCCGAAGAAAAAAAATAAATAAGAAAAAAAAAATCAGTATTTTGTTTCCAACTTTAAAGAATTATATTTTTATAAAATAGTATGGCTGACTGATCGATATATTTTAAGAATAAAATAGTCATGGAAGCAGTCAGAAGTGAGAAAAAACATGTCCAAGTTAAAAACAGTTTTGTCGTTTCGTCTCCTGAATGGCAGTTGGTTTATTATAATTTCTCGTATCTCCTCATATTCCTCAAACCTTTCCTTTCATATATTATTATGCTAAACTCTCTTACCTTTCTATCTTACCCTTCACTTTATCTTATATTTTCATTATATTTATTAAAAAACTTTTTGTACATTTTTCATTTAAAACATCAATTTTTTCTTCTATACTCTACTTTTTGTGCTACTTTTGTTATAAACATTTAATCCTACTTTTTATAAAAAAAATGAATAGGCATTTGTTATAACACTTTGATTATTACAAATTGTACTATCCAGCTATATCATGAGAGCTATGGCATACTAAATTATGTTATTACTTTTTTGATATATATTTGTAATTTGACTTTGTTTATTTTTTATCATTAGTCACATCTAGTTCTGTCATTTTTTGATGTGAAAGAGATCTTCAGGTTTATTTACCTAGACGTGTATTTTCTTGCTCCTAACTGGTTTCCTTCATAAAATTATATTTAATTTTTTACCAGTTATGCCTTATATGTTTTTTTGTCTGACCAACTATTTAGGCACTAGAGATTGTTTAAGTATAGTTCTTTAACTTGATAGTGGACAGAGAAAAAATTATTTCACTTTTTAAATTAGTTTTTTTCTTAAATGATTTTTGTTATTTAGGGTGATGAACCAGAATTTCAAATTTGTCAAGTCCAAAAATTGTTAAAAAAAAGAAAAAAAAAAAGAATGTAAAACCTTAAAAAAAAACTTATAGAAATAATACAAATTAAATTTTCTAACAGTAATATTTACTAGTTTTTTTTTTTAACATATTTTATTTAATTTATTTATTTATTGTTAATTTATTTTTTTAATGCCAACTATTTAGGTGTTAGTTCGAAGTTGAACATATATGTAAAAGGATGTACATATATGTACGTCAAGTAATCGTTTCTCAGTACATTTTCGAATTCGTTCTTAGTAAGGAGAGGCTACAGCCGAGTCAAGGATTTGCTTAATTTTTTTTTTTGAAACTTCATCAGAACATACTAAATATGTATCCGAGGTTACATATAATTTTTCTCCTGGCTCCCGGAAAGAAGATCGTGAAAATTATTTCCAAAAGTACATTAAAATGTTATATCTCATTATCTACACAACATCAAGATGACTGATGGATAAAAAAATGTGTTATGTCAGACAATTTAATGAAAAATTACACAGGCCAACAAAAAAAATGTTTTTGAAAACATTTTTTTACTTTAATAGCTGATTTTTGTGTGCTGAATCCAAATCGGGTCTTAGTTTTTTGATTCACTCATAGTTTTTGAGAAATTTGCTTTTTTTATATAATTTAAAAAAGCATATATAACTGTTTCATATAAATATAAAGCATTATATAACTGTTTCATGAGGCCTAACTTTATATGTAGAGGTGGTAAGATAATGTTTCTAGGATCTACAAGGTTTTTGCGGAGAATGTACTACTCGCCGAGTTTTAAAGAAACCCTCACAGGCCAGTTCTTTCGGGCCTAATGATGATCCCTTGCTCTACTGTCCCATTCACACAAAAAACATGGAAACCGCCTTGCTGACCAAGAAGCACGCATGTTACTTTTAAGTCACCACTTATCATCCAACCATGAGCCGAATAGCCAATTTAATTCAACACTATTTCTAGGTTTTCATAGCTCTTTTTCATATGTACTGAAAGGCCAACAGGTATAGATGCATAAGTGTTGCTATTGTGTATTTTTACAATTTTATTTGTAGTATATAAAAGCTGTTAAATTATGTAATAAATCAAAAAAATTAATATATTGATGTGCAAATGTGAAAAAATGGCAGGTGATACGGCTTTATCACCTAATTGTGGTGATTTAGTGCAGTCTCAGAGCTTAGACGAATCTTAAAATTGTTTCTGGCTACATGGCCTTACAGTAGCTGAAATATTCTACGAGTTCTTCCCCACATTTCGGCCTTACCAGCTTATCACAGGCACAAAGAACGTGATATGCTGTTTAGGTCGGGAAATTATGGAAAAAACAGATTGGGGACTATAATAATTTTAGTTTCCTGTATGTTGCTGATTTAGACCAGACAAGATCCCTACTCTTTCATAGCAAACTCCAAAACCATTCAGATTCACTTGTCTCTCAATTTACTTCATATCTGATTCTCAATAATCATCCGCAGTGACTGAAAAGAAGATGGGCTCGGGTCCCCCAACTATGGAAATTTTATTAAAAGTGCTACCAATAGGTTGTTACTTTACAAACCATAGACATGTTACATTATATTTATTATCACTCACATTTACTTAATCTGTTTTTTTTTTATAGTGTGCTTAAGAGCTCTGACTCAGCCTCCACTGGTTATTGTCACCAGCTAAGGGTTGCTGGTTTCAGATCTGCCAGGATCTGACGATTTTTGACGGCCGAAGGACATCTTTGGCCACTTTCCTTCTTTAAAAAATAGTTTTCGTCCTTAAGGATACTATTTTGAGATATTCCAGGATCTAACAATTTTATACGTTCTCAGGATATTCCGCCATTATTGTCCTTTTAACCGCCATTGTTTAATTTTATAAATCATTCAGCTGAAATAAATATTTAAACAGTTATATTTATAGTTATAGATATTTAAACAGTTATAGTTCTTACTGATGGGCATCTGTAGATAGATCATCATATGAATATCAGGATACTGCTTTTCTTATTCGTAATGATTCATAAATATTTTATTTTAGATTATTTTCTACTTGGTGTATTAGTTTTACTCCCGAGTCTCTGTTGGATTTATGGTTATTTTCATTTAAATGGATAGTGAAGTTGGAATTCCGTTTCATATTATTGTACGCTCTTATAAGTTCTTATGATATTTGACTTACTGATCTTCCAGTTTTCCTCACAATCATTACGTTTTAGTTCATATAAACCGTTTTTTTTTCTAAAGGTTCTATTTTGTCTTTGTGTGACTGGAAATTAGAAAACAATGGTTTATCTATTTTAAATGCGGGATTTAAAGACTAAAGCAACAAGAAACTGCACGTCGTTACAAGCTACTTCAACATTTACTACGCAAACGTCCAAAGCTCCCAATTAATTACAAAAGACTTATTTACATAACTGTAATTAGACCTATTTGGACGTACGGAGCTGAGCTTTGGGGCTCTACTAAACTATCCAATTCATCTCGTATCCAATCCTTACAATCCAAAATCCTAAATGCCCCTTACTTTTTCATCAATAAACTTATCCCATAAAGACCTTAATGTTCCATAACCACTCAAATCCATTAGTTTCTCAACTTGCTTCTAACTCCATTCCCGATAATCCTCCGAGGCGTCTGAAAAAAAGATGGCCTAGAGACCTTCTAGTGTAGAATTTTATTAAAATGCTACTGATGAGTAGTTCTTTTCAAGTTTTGACATGTTATTATGATCGTTATCAGCTCATTTACATAATGTATATAATTGTACAGTTGTAAATGTCAATAAATTCTAAGGAATTTAAATTAAAATTTAAAACTAAATTAAATCCTTAAATCTAAATTTAAGGATTTAAAACTAATTTTCCTAGTTTCTTTTTAATTACTGGGCCGTAAAATGGGATCAATTTGAGTTTCTTTGTAGTATTCTTTACTTTTTTTTTTTTTTTTTTCATATCGTATGAATGCATTCACAACTATCCATATTACTTATTGCCATTGAGTGAGGCAGATTATAATATTTATTCCAGATATACATCGATATATAAATTAAAAAAAAATATACAAATTAAATACCTGTTCGAATCATATTGGCATTACTCGCGGAATGTGCTAAGACTACTTACCATCCACTCTTCAAATCTTTTCATTGACGTCATAGTTTAACAACCTTTATCTAAACTTATAATTAATCGATTGAAACTAGATATAATCAGATTCGAAATTAAATTAATTGGCGATTCTAAGAAAATGCTAATATTTATAATATGTCCATCTCCGAATGTGATATGCATCATACATTTTGGGCAATCGCAATCAAAGTGAAGTATACTTAAAAGCTCTCGTATCAAAATCATGAGAGCGACGTGTGTCTTTTCATAAACACTTTAAGCCATTATTGTCAACGTTTTTAAAGAATATGATTGTGATCTTCAAGATGAAGTGATTTGAAAGTGTAAAAGTCGTAAGTTGAGGAATCTTCACGTCCGATACACATGATATAATTTTCTTGATTGTTTAAAACAGCCAACGTGGCGGCAGTACCTAATCTCGTTTGACAATAGATACTTGAATAAAAATTAAAAAAAAAAACGAATGATTGCTTCATTATACGACTGACTGTTGGCTTGACGATATCCGTGGAAAAATGTGGGGTTACTACATAGGTAAGGACTTCATAGAACATGTGTCGAGTATTATGTTTGGAAGACTATACCCAAAAGGGTATATGTTATAATTTTAGTTTATTAATAATTAAAATAAAAAATATTTTCTGAATATTTTCCATGGTTATTATTTCATATCCGCATGAATTAGGTAATAAAACATTGAATTTAAAATTAAAAAAAAAAAAGAAAATAATACATAATTTTTCAAGATTTATTATTTATTGATATTTTTAACTGTATAAAATAGTAAATTAAATAAGCGTGAGGGACGATGATTACAATAAATTATAAAACTACTTCTCATTGGTAGTACCTCTGAACTAAAAGTTTTGTATTAGGTCTCGATGCCATCTTTTCAGACACCTCGAAGGGTTGTCAGAAATAGAATAAGAAAAAATTGAGAGACTAGTGGATTTGAATGGTTATGGAGTTTACTATGAAAAGATAGGTAACTGATTTTGGCTCCATCAGCAACACATCGAGCATTAAGATGTTTATGGATAAGTTTATTTGTGACAAAGTAAGGAGAATGTTTCAAAGGATTTTAATATACACAATATAGAGAATAAGACACAAAGAATTGAATATAGTGGAACCACAAAGCTCAACTCCGTTTGTCAAAATAGATCTGATTATAGGCATGGAGATAAGTCTTTTGTATCTTAAATTCATCATAAAGCGTTAGTCTAGTAAGTGCTGAAGTATTTGCGAAAGACGAATACCTGATTTTCTTTTTCTATTTATTTACTGAAATTTACAACTATATATATATATAAATCCAGTAAATGTGATAATAGCTTTTACAATAACTTGTCGATTGCATTTTTTAATTTACCTATCAAATTATTTAAATCTGCAACTGTATAGAAGAAAGAAGAAATAAATCTAGTAAATGTGTATATAATGTTAATAAAGACATGTCAATTGCTTGAAAAGCATCTACCCTTTGGTAGCAATAAAAGTTTCCGAAGGTAAAAGAAGGATTTTAATCGTTTATTGAGAAACTATTACCGCCACAAAGAGGGCAATAAGTAATATATATGGCTTTATGGATCCATTCACACAATATGTACAATAAAAAATAAATGGAAATAAGAGAAAAAAGCTAAGAAAGAACCTTATGTATAATACTATACATAAAGTGAAAGCATATTTGATTATTTTTTTTATAGCTATTTATTTACATTTACAACTGTATTCAACATATATAAAATACAACAAGTAAATGTGGTTATAATTCTAAAAATGAATTGTCAATTGCTTGAAAGCAACTACCCATTGGTAGCACTTGTTCTATATACTAAAATATTATTGACATAGAGCGGAAGCAAGTTGTGATACTAATGGATTTGAATGATAATGAAGTTTGCTTTGAAAGATTTGGTTGCTAGGTATCTGGTTTGGGCTAAGTCAGATACATAAGGAATATTAAGATCTTTGTGGATAAGTTTGTTTGTGACAAAGTAAGGAGGATTTTTTTAAGGGTTTAGGGTTATAAGGATTGGATTCGAGATAAATTGGATCGTTTAGTGGAGCCCCAAATCTCAACTCCATACATCCAAATAGGTCTAATTACTATTATGTAAATGAGTCTTTTGTAACTAATCGGAAGGTTAGAATGTTTGTCAAGTAAATTTTGACGGAGTCTAAAACAACGTGCAGTTTCTTGTCGTTTTAGTCTTATATGTGGATTCCAAGTAAGACATTTATCCAGATAGTCCAAGGTATCGGATCTCTGCAGCAGGGATTAACGGAATAACATAAAGGCAGCGGCCACACGTGCAGTCGTGCTTTTTTTCGATCGGCGGGAATACCTGCTTAATTCCTGGTCACACGACCACAATTTCACGCGTGTACAGTTCATTTGAGAAATATTAGATTTGTGAAAGATATATAAATTATATTTTCATAGTATTATTTTTCACTGATGGTGATTTTTGTTTTATTCATAATATAAAGTGAGATAGAATCAACAGGATCAAATTTCCGGAAATGGTTAAGACACAAGTTAATAGACGGTGGTCAGATGAAAGAAGGAAGCATCAGGCTGAGGTAATGAAGAGATATTGGAAGGAACGGATGAGCAAGAAATGAATTGTTAAGCGTGGTCCACAGATGGCCGAACTCGAAAGACAAAGAAAAAAGTGAGATTAAAAATCAACAGATTATATAAAATTAAATACTAATTAAAATATCCTATTATATAAATGTTGCTAACTTTCTTCCACCTGATTCTGTCCCTCGCCACACGCCACCAGTTGTCGCCTACATACTGTGTAATTTCGTCCTTTCAACTAAACTCCTTTTCCTTCAGGCTTCTCTCGGGATTCACTCGGTGCATGCCTTGGACCTTCATTCGTCCTTCTTCCTTGCCCATTTCCATTTCAACCGATGAGCTTCTACCTTTAAGCTTTTAACATTAACTTTATAAAGAATATTAATTTTCAATTTTTCCTATCTTCGTAATTGCCATTAGGCTCCTTAAAAGTTTCATCTGCATGACATGTAATCTACGTTCATGTTTTTTGGTTAATGTCCAAGTTTGGGCCCCGTAGAGAACCGTAGGTTATACGCATGCTGTAAGGACCTTGGCTTTAAGTGCTATTGCTAGGTTGCTTTTAAAAATGTTTTTGAGGGACCAATATTCACACCAACCAAGCTTTATTCTTCTATCTATTTCTTTATTCATTTTTTCCTCTAATGTAATTGTTTGTCCTAAATATATGTACTCTTGTACATACTCTATCTGGTTATTATTTGAATAAATTGGAATTTCAATGGAATTGGTCATCATTTTTGTTTTTGCTGTGTTTATGACCAGTCCATACTTTTTGCTGGTTTCTACTATGTCTCCTATCATTCTCCTTAGATCATTGATGTTCGGTGATAGTAAACATGTATCATCACCAAATTTTAAGTCATTTAACATTTTCCCATTGATTGATATTCCCAAGTGCTCCCAATTTAATTCTTTAAACAATTTATTTAGGACACAATTGAACAGAATTGGTGATAGGGGGCACCCTTGTTTCACTCCTCGTACAATCTCAAAATAATCGCCTTCCTTGTCTAAAGCTATAATTTTTGCGTGTCATCCTGATAGAAAGTTATCAACAATATTTAGTTTCTTGCTCTGTTTTGTAAGGTTTTTGTTTATTTGATTGTGTTCTTTTTTGTTGTTTTTTTTGTTTGTTTTGATTTGTATATATAATTTTCTGTTCTGTTGCTGTAGTCGACTTCGAAGTTCCTCCTATAGGAGAGGCTTTTGTTTAAACAGATGCCAATAGAGCTTATTATTATTATTATTATTATTACATAAATATAATTATGCAAATGATTTAATACAAATCCTGAAGAAAAAAAAAGTTTTACGGTTTTCGTTTTATTATAATTAGTGAGAAGTCCCACAACCAAGCTGATTCTAATCTCACTGCAGGATTCTTTTCGCCATTTGCTGAGTTCATTCTTTTTTTTTCTTCGTTATTTTTGAAATCAACATTCTTTACGCCATATAGACATGGATGGTTTTGCACTTCAGAAATAATATTTTCAGCGTCGAGCTCCATTTTAAAGAATACTTGAGAAATATGACGCGCCTGGATTTGTCGCACGTGTGGCCACCCCTTGAAGGACAAAGCTGACGAAATGGGCCTGGGTCCATCCAGTGGTGGGAGACCTTGAAAAGACGCCCGTCTGGCCGGCTGCATTCTATTCAATGGGTACAGCTTCTTTTCCAGCGCCATTTTTGCGGCAAATGAAGCACGTGTGTCCGTAGCCTAAAGGATACTGTAGGTTTACGACGACTATTTTAAAGAACAATTTATTTATTTTTTTCTGCACCTAGTGGACAATTTTTTATAGTATCTTGTAGTTGTGAAGGTACTAAAAATATTATGCTTAGCAAATATTACGAGGTGATTGTCACAAAAATAACATTTAATAAAAATAATACCAGAGGCTTTTTGTTTTGACTTACCTAGAGAAATGCTAATCTACTGCGAAGTTTACTGCTTGAAAGTTATCAACTTGCTCTTTTCAATGTTTTATGTCTCGATCAAGCTAGAAATTCGAGGGAAATTCTAGTTCAATATTGAACTCGCTGTTTTGAATAGAAAATCATTTAGCTAAACTATGGACAATAAGGAATCAAATAAATGGCTATGACACTGAAATATTCTCTTTAACGTTTTTCCTAATAGAACTACCTAACTAACTACACCTATGGTGTGAAAAAACATTTGTATACTTTTTCAAAATAGATTAGATTAGGAATGCGTCGATTCGAAATGTCGATTCTGGATTCCATCAATTCTTGAGAAAAGAATATTATATCTAAACATATAATGACCATAAATCTATTCCTTTTCGTAATGGCAAAAAAAACAAAAAAAAAAAAATCTACTTTTTACTTATTATAACAGACCTTTTTTTCTTTTATAATTTTTCTAGATTAACAATGATTGGTTTACAATATAAGACAATTATTGTTTTAAAAAATCAAGTATTCTTACTGCAATTGCTAAAGATATGTATGTATTTTCTAACGGAAAATAAAAACAAAAAAAAAACGAATAAAATAAAAATTACGAAAAAAATGCAGTATGACAATAGCATCGTTTTATTATACTTTTTTTGTCTTTCATAAGGGATTCTTTCAATCTCAGAATAAAGATTTAAATTTTATCTGATTTCTTATTTACTCAATATATAATATAATAATTTTTATCTATATATTTTGTAGACAATAAATACCATTCCTAGTTTACTCAGCCACCACTGGCTTGAGTTATGGGTCAAACGTTTGTTCATCTATTTTTGGATGATAATCTTTTTTTTTGGGAATTTTAAAAATCCAAAAGATGTTAATATTGTACGACCTCATTGATATATTAAAATAAGCAAGTCCAGAATCAAAAAGACTAATGGGTTGGTACAAAAAATTTTCGATTTTCGAAAAAAATAATCTATATGAGCAAAAAAAAACAATATTATTCAAGAAATAAATGAGTAAACTACGAATGATATTATAAAATTGATATAAGTTTCAACATCGTACTCCATCGTCTTTTTAAATGCTGACTATTTTTCCAAAAAGTTTATTTCTAGTTTTTGAAGACTTATTTTAAGTCTTCATAAATGCGCTTAGTTTTGAAATAATCGATCGTACATGACTTTGCTGTATTAATATACAGAAGCAGCTCATTTGTACCTTATTATGTTAAAGAAATAGCACCATCAAATGAGGCTTTACAGCCATCTCATTTAACCGTACACCTTGGATTTTAGGTCGGCAATTCAGTTATTTATTTTGAACTCTTCCACTTTCATCAAAATATTTTAAAATATCTTTCCCGTATATCGGATGTCATTTAAAACATATTTCTGCAATAAAATAATTTTGGGCGCCGAAATGGATTTTTTGCCCACTGTGCACTGGATGGACCCGGCCCATTTCGTCAGCTTTGTCCTTCAAGAGGTGGCCCAAACGTGCGACAAACCAGGCGCGTCATATTTCTTAAGTATTACTTAAAATGGAGCTCGACGGTGAAACAATTATTTCTGAAGAGCGAAACCATCCATGTCCATATGACTTAAAGAATGCTGATTTTAAAAATTAGGAAGAATGAACTGAACAAATGGCAAAAACAATCCTGCAGTGTGATTAGAATCAGCTTGGTTGTGGGACTTATCACAAATTATAATAAAATGAAAACCGGAAAACTTTTTTTTCTTCAAGATTAATTAATTTTCTATAACCTGTTGAATTTTTTATCTCACTTTATATAATGAATAAAACAAAAATCACCGACAGTGAAAAATAATACCATGAAAATATAATTTGTATATCTTTCACAAATCTAATATTTCTCAAATGAACTGAACACGCGTGAAATTGTGGTCTTGTGACCAGGAATTAAGCAGGTTTTCCCACTGATTGAAAAAAAGCACGACTGCACGTGTGGCCGGGTCATTTGGCGGTTTTGCAGCGACAGGAAAAGAAGCAGAATTGCTGCTGGAAATGAAGCACGTGTGGCCGTAGCCTTAATGATATTTCGTTAATCCCTGCTGAAGAGGTCCGATACCTAGGACTCTATCTGGACAAATGTCTTACTTGGAATCCACATACAAGACTAAAAACGACAAGAAACTGCACGTTGTTTTCGACTCCTTCAGAATTTACTTGACAAACGTTCTAACCTTGTTACAAAAGACTCATTTACATAACAGTAATTAGACCTATTGAATGTCGAGCTTTGGGGCTCCACTAAACCATCCAATTCATTTCGTATCCAATCCTTACTTCCCAAAATTCTTAAAAAAATCCTTAATGCTCCTTACTTTGTCACAAACAAACTTATCCATTAGAACTCTAGCCACCACTGGCTAGAGTTTTAGAAAATTTCTATTTGATTCTGTACTTATTTTAATGTCTTAATGAGGCCTTAAAATATTAACAACTTTTGGATTTTTAAAATTCCAAAAAAAAATTATCATCCTTGATGGATTGATGGACAGATTTTCTTCGCAACCTTCAGTTTATTCTTAGGGGGAGAGGATTCAAAGAAAGATTTGTTATGGGTAAAACATTTTTTTATCTAACAATCACAAAACATAACTCTCACCAGGAAATATAGGAATTCATTAAGACAAAAATAGCTAGAAAAATATTATTAAAAAAAGAAATGATCAAGCTAAATTCATAGAAAAGAAAATAAGATATATGAAGTTTTGTAGCTAATAAGAAAATTAAATCACTTGAGGTGCGCATGGTGGTATAGAAGGATAAATAAAATTAGGATTGCTGAATTAATTGCCAAATCTATTAGAATTATTTTATTAGAAAACTAATTTCGAATGCTAAACATTCATCTTCAGTTCTAAAACAAACAAAATTTTCAACATATCAGCACTATGTTACATGGATTATATATACTAAAGTTTTCAAAAATGTAAGACAAGAAATCAAATATTGGTACTCGCCAATATTGCACCAATTTGATTTCTTGTCTTACATTTTTGAAAACTTTAGTATATATAATCCATGTAACAAAGTGCTGATATGTTGAAAGTTTTGTATGTTTTAGAAATGAAGATGAATGTTCAGCATCCGAAACTAGTTTTCTAATAAAATAATTCCAATAGTAGTGGCAATTCATCAATTCTAATTGTATGGAAATTATATAATTAAATCTTATATAAGTAGAATATTTAAGAATATAAATTTATTAAATTTAAATACAGGTAAAAGAAAAAAATAGTAATAAGGTAACAAGAATAATGGAATTAAGAATTAAAGTGAAAAGGATCTTCTATTATCATCTACAATGGATGTTTACGAAGGGGTGGTTGTTGTGCATTCGTTATTATTTACGGATTTCATCTGACTTAATCCTTTTTACGAAGCGTATTTTTATTTAAATTATTATAATAGTAGGTTAGTGGTTTAGTTAATAATTTTAGGGTAGTAATGATAAGAAAATGTAGAGGTTATTATAAGAGAATTATTTTAAATTTTGTTAACATAGAAAATTAAAACAACAAAAAAATGCCTATCGTTTTCCATTTCCTTAACACTTACTAGATTATTTTTAAAACCTTTCGATTAATTACAAAAGACTCATTTAAATTAAGTTGAGCTTTAGGGCTCCATTAAACCATACACTTTGTCTTATATTCAATTCTTACAATCCAAAATCCTTTCAAAAATCATCAATGCTCCATTTCATGCCACAAAAAACTTTTCCAAAAAGATCTTAAGGTTTCATATGTCACTGATTTAGCCCAAACCAGATACCAATCCTTTCATAGCAAGTGCCACAACCTTTCAAATCCACTAGTTTCTCAACTTGCTTGCCATTCTATTCCTGACAAACCTCCGAGGCGTCTGAAAAGAAGAAGGCATCGGGACTTTCTCTTATAGAATTGTTATCGATGTTCTACCAAAGGATAGTTGCTTTACAAGCAATTAACGTGTCATTATGAGCATTATCTTTACAGTTGTTAATTTTTTTTAAATAGCTAAATATATAAAAAACAATTTATGAATGTGGTTACATTTATTTTAAACAGAAGCTCTTGAATATCAGCCATTATTTGTTGAAATCAGTTGATCTTTGGATATAAAAAATATTATCGAAAAGGAAATAGAAATACTATTGATGAATGAAAGGATCTTGATGAATACTGTTTTTTGGTTTTTATTTATTTATTTTTTGTTTATGCTAGTTCCATAGTAAACATCGAATACTTGTGGAAATTATTGGTAGAGACGTATGATAGAGAGTATTATCCGTATAAAGGCGAAAAATCAGCGTGAAAATTTGTTTGAACAATTTTTATCACCAGCAAAAGGTTTAAAAATCATATTAAGGGCTAAAAACCTTTATAATTATAAATAATATCTTACACTGGTGCGACATGGCTGCTTTATATATTTAGCAAAAAATATATTTCTGACCGAGGGACTATATATTCCAATAATAATTGTTTAATTATATACTTAATAGCTTAGCTTATTCTATAGTTAAGAATTAAACAAAAAAAATAGATACAGATACAGATATTCGTTTTTTAGAAAGACCTGAGGTAATCAGACCGCGGATAATCGAAACTTGTCATAATTATAACATAATAATTTTTTATTTTAATTGGTGTGTAATTTAATAGAATCAAATAAAAAAGTTTTTTTCTGCAATTTTATTATAACTGTTCTTATTAATAAATCAAAATTAACTATACTCTACTGTGAGAGGGAAAATATATCTCAACTAGTAATGTTACCAAGATTTTTATATCTGAACGATAATAATTTTTTTAAATATTACAACTAGCTACAGTTTTAATGTGATAAAATTTGAATTTTCAAACATTTATTTTAATTGTAATAAAATAATTTTTGGAGGTATTTTTATTTCTTTATTTTTTTTTGAGGGATTTTAAATGAGAATAAAAAAAAATATTGAGGAGGGAATTTGACAAATATGCTATTAAAAATTTTGTTTTTCAAAAATTAAAATACATGCAGTGACGCAATTATTTTTCAAAGTCAAATTATGTCTACTTCAACCCCTAAAAGCAGAGTTAGGCAAAGTCAATCATTCATTCATCAGCTAAAAATAATTCAAACTTAATCATAGCTATTTGAAAACTAATTTTCTGAAGTTAACTAACTAATTTAATAATGATTAAATCATTCATACAGAAAATCTCTAGTTAACTAAAAAATTACAGAAAGACTTAATCATTATTAAATTAGGTGATTGATTCCAGGAAATTAGTTGTCAAATAGACATTAAATTTTGATTATTTTTTTATTATGATTAAATTTGGCCAACTCTGCTATTAGGGGCTGAAGTAGACATAATTTTACTGTGAAAAATAATTGCGTCACTTCATGTAATTTAATTTTCAAAAAAATAAAAAATTATAATACTAAAAGCTAAATTTAAATATATCCCAAAATACAAAAATACCTTCAATTTTTAATCGCCTATTTTTCAGACTCCATTTCCAATATTTTTTTAAATTCTAATTTAAAATCCTACAAAGAAAAAAAAAATACCTTTCTGAATAACTTATCACAATTAAAACAAATATTTAAAAATTCAAATTTTATCAAATTAAAACTGTAGTCAGTTGTAATATTTAAAAAATTATTATCGTTCAGATATAAAAATCTTCAAAGTTGAGATATATATTCCCTGTCACAGCACTTTATTCATAAGGACTGTAAAAATAAAATTGTTAAAAAATCTTTGTTAGTTGATTCTATTAAATTATACACCAATTAAAATAAAAAATTATGGCAAGTTTCGATTATCAGCGGTCCGATTACCTGAGGTCTTCATAAAAAACGAATATCTACAAATAGTATGTTTTTTTTTTCATTCTTAACAATAGAATAAGTTAAGCCACAAAATATATAATTAAACATTACAGTATGTTTTTTGCCTGAAAGTATGTTTTCGTATAAGAGGTAAGAATTATTTAGGTTCATTGAAAAATAAGGAGTTGAAGATTTGGTTGACTATTTCTGTGAGATGATTCCATTTAATCTGACTGTGTATTGTTATATATAGGCTGAAACACTTTGGTGATAAAATTTAGGACAACAAATTCGCATATTTATATATTGTGCTGGGTATTATACCTAATCCTCCATGTCTCCCCACTTATAACTGTTACCATCGAGTTATTGGTGGTAGTCCTCGTCTCCAATCGGTCAGAAAAAGATGGACGCTGCTCCCCAGGAACTGGAACTGGTCTTCAACAACCTCAACGAGTTTCAGAACATGGTCGAGGAGATCATAGAACTGTTCCCTGGGGAGAAATTTCAAGGTAGGTAGCATGGCTAGGACGCAGGGGCCCTAATATACCTAGGTATACTAGATTTGAAATTTTTATTTAATATATCTTAGTGAGATTTAAAAAAAAATATTATAAAAAATGCCGAAATATGAACCACATCTTAAAATCCAGGCCGTAGGTATTCTCTAAAATAATGTTGAATGCTTCTAGGTCCTATGATAATAAAATATGGTATTCAGGATCATTTTTTTTTTTTTTATAAATTTCTTTGGCATAACTCCTATTTAATTTAATTTTCAACTACATATTTCGGAGACATGCTCCATCTTCAGGCTTCTAAAATTTTTCAAAATACATTAATTTATAACATTATAATAATGTCTCCCAAACATGTAGTTAAAAATGAAATTAAATAGGAGCTATGCCAAAGAAATATAGAATATGATAACATCACCTTCAGCATAAATGATCATTTTTTTTTTAAATTAGTGATGTATTATTTGAAATCTACCAGAAGAGAGCGATACAATATGTCATACGGAATAATTAAAAAAAAAAAAAGAACAGATCAAAGAAATGGAAATGCATTTAGTAACTTTAGTAACACCATTTTGATGTTTTTTTTTCTTAAAGGAAATTGAAGCTATATTAAGATAAAACCTTTGTTCTAAAAAAAAAAAGAAAAAAAAAATTAGGCCGCAGTGGAGACCGTTGCAAGTAACGCCATAGCGTATTATTCTGTATACATACAGGTATAAACACACTTATTGGTATATTTTTTTCTTTTTTTTTTTTAATTTATTGTATGCCCTATTTTATTCTATTTAATTTTAATTATTTTGATAGATTTTATTTTCATAAATTTTTGAAGCAATTAATTGTCAATACTTGTATTGGTAATACATTTATAACTTTTGATCAGTATTGAGTTTTCTGAATTTATTTGAGAGCTTCTAGATCCTAACGGTATAATTCATCATGGCACTTAAGTTTTTTTGTTTTTTTAGTGACATACAATTGTCCTATAAAAAAAATTAAGGCCGCAGTTGAGATAGTTTTAAGTAACGCCATATCGTATTATTCTGTATACAGACAGGTATAAACATACTTATTTGTATGTTTTTTAAAAAAAATAATTGTATACCCTATTTTGTTTATTTTAATTTTAATTATTTCGATAGATTTTGTTCTCATAAATTTTTGAAGAAATTAATTGTCAATACTTGTATTGTTAATAAATTTAAAACTTTTGATCAGTAATCTTAAAGGGGTGGTCTAAAAAATGTATTGTTAAAATATTGTATGAATCGGTATTTTAAATCCAGGTAGCAGGTATTGAATTTTCTGAATTTTTTTGAGAGCTTCTAGATCCTACTGGTATAATTGATCATGGTACTTAAGTTTTTTTGTTTTTTTTAGTGACATACTATTGTCCTACAAAAAAAGAAAAAAAAATTAAGGCCGCAGTTGAGACAGTTTTAAGTAACACCATAGTGAATTATTTTGTATACAGACTAGTATAATTTTGTATACCTATTTGTATGTTGTTTTTTTTTTAATTTTAGTGTATGCCCTATTTTATTTATTTTTATGTTAAATATTTCGATAGAGTTTATTCTCATAAATTTTTGAAGCAATTATTTGTCAATACTTGTATTGGTAATACATTTATAACTTTTGATCAGTAATCTTAAAGGGGTGGTCTAAAAAATGTATTGTTAAAATATTGTATGAATCGGTTTTTTAAATCCAGGTTGTAGGTATTGAGCTTTCTGAATTTATTTGAGAGCTTCTAGATCCTGCTGGTATAATTCATCATGGTATTTAGGTTTTTTTTATTTACTGATATACTATTTAAAAAAAATAAACATCATAAAACTTGTCATTGGCCAATCAAAATAATTTAATAAATCAGAGAAGTGACATTGCAATTAATTACTTCATAATACTGTTTAGTTAGCTCAAGACTTTTGTTCAACAAAATAATTTGTATTGAATCTATGAGGAGATATTTTTAGGTTACGTCATAGCGAATCGTTCTATAAATAGCCAGAGATAAATTTATTTATGTCCAATTTTATTTATTTCGGTAGATTTTATTGTAATTACTTATTATAAATTTTTGAAGCATGTCATATGTCATACTTGTATTCATGCTCAATTTAAATCATAAAGGGGAGTCCAAAAAATATATAAATATTATTAAAATGTTTTATGAATCGGTTCTATAAATCAGATAGCTTCTGAGTCCTACTGAGAATAAAAATCTGAAGTGTAATGCTTCCTGGCATTCAAGTATCTTTTAAAAAATAGTAATCTATTATTTTAAATCTATTAGAAAAAATAATAAAATCCGTTCCGTCCAATGGCAATAATTTAACAAAGATAAGTTACATTGTGTTTAATGACATATTGCATCCGCAATTAATGCAGTTAGACAAGTGCACTATTTTAATTGTCCAATCTGGTTATACTTAGACGATGTTTCCTTTAATAAAGATTATTTTTTTATTTTCGTTCAGTTAAAGTAGATTTTTTTTTCATATGTTCTTAGAATTTTTATCACTTATCATTTATAATATTTAGGATATTTCTTGGGAAACTATATAGGTGATGCAATATGTAACGAAAAAAAAAATGCGATAATTGGAAAATATAAAATTCTTAAAAAATATATTTTATCTTCTTTTATAAAAGGTCAGACATTTTTAGTAAAAAAAAAAAAAAAAAAAAAAAAAAAAAAAAAAAAAAAAAAAAATTAATATTGAGATTTCCTAGATTAAACTCGAGCGAGAACGAATGTTGAAGAATGCACGGTATTGAAGGACCTTTATTTTGTATTTTTGTATTTAATGCTTAATTATTATTATAATATTGTTTAAATGGATATGAAATAACTAAACTGAAATTCGTTGTGATCAGTTTACATTTTATATGTAGGATGTTGTTGGGGATCAGTAATCACTTAATATTGTAGTGACTTAATATCGGTATAAAGTCACTTCTTTAAGCTATGCTTTGATAGGATTTGTTATTATAAAGCTTGGTTTAATTTAAAAGTTTTACCTAGAAATATCTATGTATTAATAAATAAGCCTAAATTTTGCATGTCTATTCATATATTCTCTGTTACTACTTGTCTGAGTTAGGTAGAAATAGTTTCTTTTTAATTTTAATATACAATTTTCTAAATATACTCGTTTTCTTTGATTGCGTGGAAATCATGAATTTTTTTTGTTATTTATTGGGGCTTATCCTTATTTCGAACTAAGGCTGGAAGGACGGGAAGGTTGTCCTATAGGTTACTAACCTATAGAATAATTTTGTGGGTCATTCTATGAAATAAATTCTAACCCAACCCGGTTGGATTAGAACCCACGAAATTCTGTAACGAGCGCTCTGAGATCCTCCCCTCAACTCGGTCGGCCATCGAATCCCTAAAAATGATTTATTTTTCTTTACATTTTACAAACTAATGCATCAACGGGTTACAATAATTTTAAATGTAAGATACCGAATTTGGGCACAAATAAATTTCTTGTATCCAGCCCTTTCAATAAAAAATTTTTCAAAGCTTGATTCTCCTTGCATAATCACTAATAAACATATCCATAAAGATATTAATGTTCCATATGTTGCTGACTTAGCCGAAACCAGATATCTATACTTTATAGTAAACTTCATAGCCTCTCGAATCCACTAAAATCACAACTTTCCCATTCTATTCCGGATATCCCTCAGAGGCATCTTAAAAGAAGATGGCCTCGGGCCTTCAAATATAGAACTTTCAGTGTAATCAATGGGTAGTTGCTTTACAAATTATTATAACAATTTTATACAAATAGTTGTATATATTCTATATAGTTATAAATATCAATTGAAAAAAAAAATTAAAAAGTCGATTTTTCAGATTTTTAATTGTTGTGCGATCCAAATTATTACTTGTTAGGTGGATAAGATTCGTAGTTAAGGGCATTTATTTATTTACCCATTTATTGAAATTTACGACTGTACAGTAAAAAAAAACAAAAAACAAAACATAAGTACAGTAAATGTGATAATAACGTACATGATAACATAACAATTACTTGTCAAGCCACTACCAACTTAAAAGTTCTATATGAGAAGGTCCCGAAGCCATTTTCTTTTCACAGGCCTTAGAGGGTTTTCAGGAATAGGATGGGAAGCAGGTTGAGAGACTAGTGGATTTGAATGGGTATAGAGTTTACTATAATGCATGGAGGATTTTTCCGAAGGATTTTAGAATTGTAAGGATTGGATATAAGATAAAGGGGATGGTTTAGTGGAGTCCCATAGCTCAACTCCGTATTTCCAAATATTTTTAATTACTGTAATTTAAATGAGTCTATTTCAGGAATAGGATGGGAAGTTGAGAGACTAGTGGATTTAAAGGAAGAAAAGAGAGGTATCTGGTTTAGGCTAAATGTGCAACATATTTAGATAATTATGGATAAGTTTAAAGTTGTGACGAAGCAAGTATCATAAAGGATTTTGGATTGGAAGGATCGGTGCAGTCCCAAAGCTCAAGGTTGATGATATAAATCGATTACTTAAATTTGAATCCATAATGTTCATTCCGCAAATGGTTGAACTAAACTTCAATCTGGCAATAGCGTCTAGAAGTCAAGGAAGCCATTTTAGGATCGATAGGGGATGAAAAATACTATCTATAGACTATCAATTTTTAATAATAAATTTTGTTTATTAATATATATTTTAATTTTTTAATTTTTTAATTAATCAACTAGTACTGCTCGATTTATATCGACTTCAGATTTTGATTTCAAGTACCGATAGGCACTCAAAGTTTAATCGAATCTTAATTATAGATAATTAATTAAGCATCAAATACAAAATTGATATTATAATAGAACGTGTTGAATTTTGAACATCGTGACTTAGCTCATGTGTTGTAATCAATTTAATGTAATTAAATGAATGTAATCTATTATTAGCAATGTTACAATCACTTCAGATGCGAGAATTTTCTTAGAAATATTTTAGTAATTCCATTGAAATAATGTTGTTTTTATAGAATAAAGTTCACAATTGGCAATATTTTATAATAATCTATAATCTATACTGTTATATAAAAGGACAAACCATTTTTCGTTTTGTGATCACTAACCGCGAAAAATACTGAACCAATCTGAACCAAATTTTAACCACACCATCTGTTAGAAATTAAAATTAATTAATCTAATCAGAAATCAATAATATTATTTCTGCCAAACAAAAATTAATACCAAATCAGAATGTCGATCCTTTGCTTTTTTATATTGTGTGTAAGCATATGATTCATGGGCCTTCAGTTGTAAGCAATGATAATGCAGTCAATTATTCGCAAGAGTTTCTTTATAGTTTTTGTCCATCTGGATTATCATCTCATACATTAAAATTAAAAATTGGATGTCAAATTATGCTTTCATGAAATCTTCAACCAACTAACCTGTTCAATTTGATAACTCATGAAGCAACTAGTTACTTGTGTTGCACTTTGGTATACGTTCTGTATTAGAATGTTTTTTTTAGAATGAAAAAATAATCTTTATTCTGGTACGTATTGTCCCCTAAGAATAACAAAATTGTATCGCAAGGTAGTACACTAGTCTGGCTTGCATAATTTCATACAAAGCTATTTATATATGAGGAACATGAGACATATAAATACGGTTTATTGTAAATAATTGTATGAAGTATCAGTAAATATAATAACATAATTAGGAAAAATGAAATAAAATAAAGAAATAACCAAGAGAAAATAAGAAAAGATGTATAAAGAAAATAAACTATATCTATATGTACATTGAATGAAGAATATATTATATATTATAGATACCACTACATTTATTTATATATACTGCACATATTCACTTATATAACCATACACACAACCATACACATAGGAGTTGTCAAGTTAATAGATAATGAGTGAAGTGAATATTTCTTTGTATTGGAAAAATAACAATTTAAGTAAAAACAAATTTGAATTTTTATAAAATAAATGATTATGTACCATTATTGAACAAATAGAGGTTAATTATTATTATTATATAAAAGAAAAGTTATCAACTAATTCATCGGTATCATATATATTCAATTTGACCAAATTAAATGTTTATTATTATTCATTTGAAAGGCGTCTGACTGGGATGAGAGGAGATATTGGAAAATGAGTGTTTTAAATGAGCTTAAGGAAGGGGCATCTGAGACATGCGGGAGAGTGTTCCAGATGGTAGCAGATCGGGCTAGGAAGGAATTGTGGTATAAAGTCGATGGAAAGGCAGGTATAGGTCAGAGGAACGTGATCTTGTGAATTGAGAGTGGACGGAAGACTTAAATTTCAAAATATTATAAATGTAGAATGGACGATTTTGATAACTGTCCTGATAAAGGAATGAACCCAGGAAATATAGTTTGCGGGTGGATGGGTAAAGCCACTTCAAGACAGTGTAACATAGCGTGAAACATGGGAACGCCCCGGGGTTCCGAAAAAGAATCGAAGGAAGCAAATCATAATGCAAATAATATACAGAAATGTTTTTTAAAGAAATTAATTTTTTATGAACTAATGAGAACATTAACCCTCGTCAACTTGTAAGATTTTTTTTTTTTAAATGCTGCTAGACGAGAGAAAATCAACCAAATGTCCTTCATGAATGAACTAAATACACAATATCATTTTCGTAACTATTCACAAGAGGTATACACCCTCAAATTAGTACACTTGTTGAACATTTAAAATTTTATAAAAACTAATTATTCCATTATTGAAACGCTAAATAAACTTTTTTTTTCTCAAGCGTATACGAGATGATTATTAAATTTTATGAGGTCGACAAAAGCCTACTTCATCAATTCAATTTTTTTTTTCAAATATAATCAAAGCTGATAGTTAAATAAGTTGGAAGACTCTTGTATTAAATATATTATTCATAATATATAAATTTAATGACCTTTCTAGTCTGCCTGATAGGGATATCAGTGAGGACAGAAGGTTAGTAGAAAAAAAATAAATAAAAAACTGGCTGGGATTATATAATTACTTATACATTATGTAAATTTTAAAAATGAGTGATTATGAACAATCTTTAAACAATGTACATAATAACTTTACTAGTATAATATACAGCTATTTGATAAGCTCAGTTGTATCATCTCAAGTTCGCATAACTATTATTACAATGTATTTAACATACAAGAAGAAAGTGATAAGAAACTGCTCGTCGTTTTTTCCGTATGTTGCTGATTTGGCCCAAACCAGATGTCCATCCTTTCTTAATGAACTTCAGCTACTCATATCCACTAGTCTCTCAACTTGCTTCTCACTCGATTCTCGATAACCCTCCGAGACGTCTGAAGATTGTCTAGAGACCTAATGTCAAACTAATGTAGTGGTACTAGAGGGTAGTCTTTACAAGTTAATGGCATGTTCATTGTTAAAATTTTCCACTTATTTACTTGAAGAATATATTGCGTACAGTCGTAAATACTAATAAATAATCTCCCCGTCAAAAGTATCGCAACACTTTGAAATATTTTAATTTTATAAAAACGTATTTTTTTTTTTTCATAATAAAGAAAGGTTCTGAAATCTACAATAAACATTCATAAAATAGACATAAATAATTTTTATTAAAATAAATTACAATATTTCTTCCAATAAACAATAAGTTAGAAAACTTAATTTTTAAAATTTTCTTTTTTTACAATTTTAACTTTAAAATTTTTAATTTATATTTAATAAGACATATTGCCCCCTCTGGCGTGAAGGACTACTCTCACTAGTCTTGGCGTACTTGCAAATAACGAATGATAAATATGGACTGAAGGAAATTTGAAAAAAATAATCTTAAATTCAAGCGTTTGTTATTAACAGGGAAAAACATTGATGTGTCTAATCCTTAATGTCTCACGTTTAATAAATAATACTAATATGAATATAAACCAAGTATGGATTAAGGTAAAAACCAGGAAAATCTCGAGAATTATGGGTGTTGCAATACTTTTGACGGGGAGTTGAGAAATTATTTGTTATCAGCAGCTATATAGTCACTGTTTAATGTTGTTAAGTTTCTGGGCTATAATTTTTATAGGCCTCGAGGGTTATTTAAAACAGATAAGGAGGTAAATTGATTTTTTTTAAATTTTTTTTGTTACACACTAAGTATTTGCAGAGGTTGTCTTCTCTTGTACCCGTTGCCTCCTCCTGCTCAATTTAATTTTGGTTACTCCATTAGAAGATCCAAATTTTAATGTAGAACATTTATTGTAGTCCTACTAATGGGTAATTCTTTAAAAGCTCTTGACCACAAATTTCCTTAATATATATATATATTGGATACAGTTGTAAATATCAATTTAAAAAAACATTGTGATTTTCCAACTACACAGTTCTTTTAATCCAACCATTTTAATATGTTTTGTAGAGTCTGAGGTCTAGAATTTAGGATAGAAAGTTTACATTTTTTTACCGGTCCCTAGGGACTTATATCTATAAACTCCTTTAAGGTTTCGTTGCGATTAATATATTTTGTTGTCCAAAAAATATAAATAATAAGAATAAACTAAACATGTAACAATGATAATTCGGCTATAGTTGTTTATAGCAAATTGATTTTTTTTAAATTTTCTTTGCCACATATGTATAATTTACAGAGCTTGTCTTCTCTTGTACCAGTTTGCCTCCTCTTGCACCAGTCGGATCCTTCCACTCAAATCTCGTTGGTCTTTCTGTCAATTTCAAGTTCTGCTTTATTTTTTTATGGAAAAAACCCAAGTCGAGCTCAAAGAAAAATCTATGAATTGGAAGTTGAGGATGCTATGAGAGGATGTGCCAGAGGTAGTCCCCGAAATTTCATTTTGATTCTTTATCAAGAGCGATCTAAATTTCTGTGATATCAGCAAAAGTAGATACAACTGTTATAAATTGTTCAATTTATACACAATAACTCACGAACCAGAAAAGTTTTTAAAAACGTCTATCAAAACTAAAAAGTCTTTACTTTTTGTTAATATATAGCATGGTTGTATCATTTTGTTTATTGTCATTATTATTTTATTTTTTTACTTATTTATTTTTTTTCCACGAAACGGCCTTGGAGACCACGCGAATATCAATTTTTGGCTCCTCTCTTGTTTTTTCTTTCCTTCCATTTTTCTTTCATTATTTCTCCGTGTCTCTTTTTTCTTTCTTCTGTCCACGCCACTCCCTTTTTTGAACTTCTTCTGCCCACAACAACCTTCAATTCCTTAAGTCTGTTTCTATATCTTTCTCTGTCCTGACAGTCCTTGTCCGTTATACCTAATCTTTCCGTTTTTCTTCTTTCATCTGTTTCATATATCCTCCTGAGCTTTTATATCCACGGATTTTCTGAAATATTTGCTTATTTAGTCTTTCCGGGACCATTCTTATCATATGTCCATAGAATTTCAGTCTTCTAACCCGGATTTCCGTTTCTATGTCCTTTGTATCTTTATAAATTTCCCGGTTGGGTCTAAGCCTGTATCCTTCTTGAGTCTTTTTGGGGCCATAGATCCTTCTCAGAATTCTCCGTTGTGTGAAGTGGTTTCTGTCCCGTATAAAATCACAGGTTTAACGACAGTGTTGTAGTGTCTTATTTTTGCTTTTGTGGACAGGGTTTTTTTTGTTGTAAACGTTAGTGGTTATTTTATTTCATGTATTCATTAATTATTTTTTATTATAATTTGTTTTTCTGGTTATTTTTAAAGTTAAAAAACTTTTTTTTTTTTTTTTTTTTTTTTTTTTTTTTTTTTTTTTTTTTTTTTTTTTTTTTTTTTTTTTTACATCATATTACATGAATGGATCCAATAATATCCATATTACTCGTTGCCCTCGAGTGAAGCAGTTTGCTATTTATAATCAATAAAGTAGTTTTATAAAACTTTCTGTTTAATTCAATATGTTTATTAATTTATATATAGTTCATATGTTGTTGAAACTACTTTTTCTTTTGTCGAAGGGTCAACTTATTCAGGTAAAAACTTGTGAATTAAGCCAATACTCTTTAGAAATGCAACATTTCCTAGTTTTCATGGTTATTTACGATCGTTTATTAAAATGGTTATTTCCCTCCTTACGAAGACAATACTTCCTTGGTTCTTTCCTTTACATATCACTTTCCTCTCAGTCACCTCCCTATATCCTCAAAGCATTAACATTAAAATCATCAGTGAGTTACCGCAAAACCAGATCCCGTTCCTCAGACCTCAACCTAACTCCCTTCAACAGTACATCCTTCAAACGTTCCTTTATTTCCAGAGCTTCTAACTTCTGGAACCCTTCCATCATTCGCCACTCATCCATTCATAATAATTTCAAATCCCGACTTTTCGTTTACTTGTAAGATATTCATTCAAATAGTCATTTCGATGGAGAAAATATTTTTGAAAATGAAATATGAATATTCAGAACATAATACTGATTTTGTACAGCATTATTTTGGTACTATTGCACTAAATTTGTATAATTGATTTCGGCACAATTTATATTATTTTATCAGACAAGATGTATTATTTTTCCGGATAATTTATATTCCTTAACTTTGTTTACTGTATTTTGTTTTCATTGATATTTTTTTTATTTTACATATTTCTTTTCGTAGCTTATTTTAAATTCCAACCTTAAGATATAATTTGTTTTTCGTGTGATATTTTAAAACATTTAATATTACTTTTAGTACTTTATATTGTAATTTAATATTTCTTTTAAATTCCTTAATTTATTTTTAATTGGATTTTCTTGCTTTACTAAAATTATTTCTAAATTATACATACGGCAGCTAGGCCGCCATTATGTTCATTATAATTATTCTTAAAGCTACGTTCTCACGGGGCGTGGCACGCTAGCGTGATCTACGCATTCGTGGAATTTCCTCCGTCTGAACGAGGTGGCGTGAGTTTGCCTCTGACGTCGTCTAGAGAGAGGGGAGTCCACGACCGCTCACGCTCGGTATCAAACCTGCTTGATTTTCAGGCGTGGACCACGCCTGTCGAGAGAGTTGACAAGTGGTTTATTTAGAACAAAAATCGATAACATGTTGAAACATTCCAGGATCCGAACAATATTCCGCCATTGTTGTCCTTATAAGGATAATGTTTTATTAATATTAAAATATTTAACGGTTTTTAAGTTATCCGAAGAATATTCAACCATTGTTGTCCTTAAGAATACTGTTTTAAAATATTTTTAATATTTAAGGATTTTAATATGGTGGAAGGATATTCCGCCATTGTTGTGCTTAAGGATACTGTTTTATTAATATTCGATGATTTTTCTTGCGAGTATCCAGTTCCTGACCCAACAACGCTTTTTCTTCCGGTTTTTTATACGTCCACGTGACTCTCTCAATCATTTTGCCAACATATCAATAAAAACTGAACTCAAAACTGCACAACTTTCCACGAGAAGCTCCCCCATGGTAGGTTTCAAGGGGCAATCTGAATCGTGGTCGTGTGAACGGTCCACGACTCTCGGCTTGTTCATTTTTCTCTCCAACTCCAGGCAAACACACGAACAAGAAAATGAAGGCGTGTCACGCTTTCGTCTTTTTGCCTCATGAGAACGTAGCTTAAGGGGCAACGACCCCAGAATAAAATTTATTTTCATTTCATTTCATCACTGTGAAATTCTTTGATCCCACTTGGCTGCAGAGACAGAGAAGCTGCCTACGGTTTAACTTGATTTTTACCGGGCGACATCTGTTCATTTACTTTAAGAATTCGCCTCTTTCCGGGGAAACCGAGTGATTACTTTTTTTTTTCGTTACAGGCCAGCTATGAAAAAGGTTTAAGCCACCAAGTTAGCTTAACGCTTTCTCCAATACTCCTTCATCTTTTCACTTTTCTCTTTCCTCTCTTCTACCGTCCATTTTGTCCCCTGGAGCTGTTTTGTCTTGGAAGCATTCCCACTCTTTAATTTTATTTCTATAGTTTCTTCTGTCTTCAATTTCTTCTTTATTTAAGCCAATTCCTTTTAAAACTTCATGTAACTTCTCAAGCCAATTGGATTTGCCTTTCAATCTTGCAAAATTTTGCACAATTTTTCTTGTTAATTTGGACTCATTATTTATATGCGTCCATAGAACATTAGTCTCCTTAACTTATGTTTAATTATACTTATTTCATCAATTTAAATTTGAGTAACTGACTACAAATATCGAATTACGAACTGTTATGTATATTTTAATTTATCAAGAGCGGAGTTTAGTCAATGTCATGTCTAGCACACCACTCGAAACGAGGATTTTTGAGAGTTCTCACAGACTTTTTTCATGTAATTTTCAAAACCGTTCCAGGTATCGGTCTGCACCACTCGAGAAGGACCTTGTTACGTTTCACCAATCGCCGTTATTTTTAATTAATGTATTTTTTTGATTTGCGTACATACGCCCATGCACCCCCTGCATGAACACTCCAAACGGACACTTCAACCTGTCAATTACTTGACATTAGATAAAAATTTGAACAGTCACTTACACTTTCAGTAACTGAAAAAAAAAAAAAATTGCTTTATTTCTTGAAACCAATCTAGTTATAAATTTCATTTAACCTTAAGTATTGATAATTTTTTTTATAGTGTTAAAGCTATTTAATCAAAGCAAGTGTAAATGATCGTTTTTGATAAGATTAAAAATAATAAAATATAAAATACATGATAGAGGATGTAAATATATATATATATATATATATATATATATATATATATATATATATTATTTTATTTTTGAAGAGAAAAGATTTGACCCAGTCGGGATTCGAACCCGAATTTCCACCTCTCTAGCGTGGCGCCTTATCCAACTAGGCCACCGGGGTCGTATCCGAACCAGGTAAATCCTTTCTCTTCAGTGATCCATAACAACAGGCAAAGGATTTGCCTGGTTCGGATACGACCCCGGTGGCCTAGTTGGATAAGGCGCCACGCTAGAGAGGTGGAAATTCGGGTTCGAATCCCGACTGGGTCAAATCTTTTCTCTTCAAAAATAAAATAATATATTTAACAATATTGAGTAAAATCAAGAAAAATTACATATATATATATATATATATATATATATATATATATATATATATATATATATATATATATATTATTAGTTACTTATTGTTGCATGTACCGACTATATAATATATTTTTTAAATTTAATTTATGATAAATTTATATGTATAAATAATAATTAAGAAAAACAATAGAGATTTTTGTAATAATTACAAAATATTAATTCTTAAATGAAATCTAATATACAGGTTGGAATACAAAAAGGAAACTGCTATTTTGACAATTCACATACGTTTTTATTTAAAATTACATGGAAGATATTTTTGTATTATATATGCATATGTGTATACGTATAACCAGGCCTGACGAAAGCCTTTAAACCCTCCCCCTCCCGACATAACTAAAAAAAATACAAAAAAATACAAAACTAAACTTTTAAGAAACAACAATGTCTGATCAATTTTCAAATGCAATAAATTGCCTTAGAATCGTTCATATAAAGTAACACGTGAATGGTTACCTTACCAGGGTCCCCAAGAGAGACCGGGCCCCTGGGATTTTGCCCCCCCCCCCTCTACCCCTCCCTGTCAACGGCCCTGCATATAATATTATAAACATGATATATATTTCGGCATGATTGAATTCCAAATTACACAATTTACTATGTAAGCTCAGTAATTGCTGACTTTTGCTTCATTTTTCTAACAATAAAAAAAAAAAAACCACATTGTTATACACCAGTCAGTTTGAAAAAACACATGGAAAAATATAAGATTAATAAAGCCCTATAGCTACATGTAATGAAGGCTATAAAGGAAATGCCGATGTCACCCGTAATACATTGGAAGAAATGATCGTCTTGGCCTACTAGTCGGCCTTTTTGCAAGCCGACTAGTCGGCCAAAGTAATGGTTGGCCCCTAAACGGCAACGTTTCATAATTTAGCCATATTTTCGAGCCCTGTTTATAATATCCATATGATAAAAACATAAATAAAAATAAAAATAGGAGGGCAGTTTACATCTATTTAAAAACTTAGCCGATTTTTTTATTTTTTATTTTACCTATTTAAGTATTAAACTATTTTCCATTCCAACTAGTCCAGTCAATTAACATATTGTAGAGAGCCTAAAATATGCGACTATTTTTGACCTCAGAGCTTTGTTAGGAGTTGTTAGAAGGTAAATATACTAAAAGAAGGTCCTATTTTTGGGTTATTCGATTATATCTCGAAAACGGTGGATTCCAGAAAAATATATTACAAATAAAAATTAAAGATAATTAAATTTCCTATAATATTGATTCCATACATATCTGTCGAACTTCTAATGATTTTCAAAATAATCGTTATTGAAAATCGATAATTTTCGCAAAAAAATAATTTATACCTCTTATTTTGCATGCTTTTAGCGCCTTCCACGAGCGTCTATCAGAAATAAATAACAGAATCAAAGTTGTAGAGCATTAAATTTACTTTAATTTTATGTATACGTTTCTAGCACTTGAATCAAATGTTTGACAAAAAGTGTGGTAAACATTATTTTTATTTCGAAAAATATCTATTTTTAAAAATGTACAGATACGTATAGCAACAATTTTATAGGAAATTTAATTAGCTTTAATTTTGATCTGTAGCAGATTTTCCTAGACTCCACTGTTTTCGATATATAATTAAAAAACAAAACAAAAATGGGACCTTCTCCCCTCCCCCATTTTCAGCTAGCCCCTCTAGGGCGGAGACTTTTAGTATATATACTTTCTACCTACTCCTAACAAAGCTGGGAAGTCAAAAATAATCGCATATTTCATACACTCTACACCCTTTATTACAGCACTCTTTGACTAGACTATAAGGAATTTTCTCAATACCATAACCAATCACTGAATACCATATCCATAATAACTTGAAAGAATTTTGATGATATTTATTTAATACAAGAAACACTGACTTTTTATTCACTATTATCTTTAAGTCAACTTATATGTTTTAATAGAATTATTTTATTTTGTTCCAGGTAAGTCCGAGGGCATAATCGCATAAAATGGAATTTTCCAGGTAATTTATATAAATATTTAATGATACCGAAGGGGACGCTTTTAATAACATATCACATCTTGAGTGTGCAATGAACTTTTCAATTTTATTTCTATATAAACCAAAATAACAAATCTTTGTGATATACCCAATATAAACTGGTGGATTAAAGACACTAATAAATTATGCTAAAAACGTTCAAATAATATCTTTCAGCTCTAAATTCATAATTTGATTGCGAGATTTTATAAAATGTTGATATTATATATATATATATATATATATATATATATATCGTTGGCCAAAAAGGTATCTCGGGTAGGGAGGTTCATTTTGAATCTATTTAAGGCCACTTACCTATATACAAAGTCTTACTGTTATTTTAAAATGAACTTTATTGTAAAAATGGCCAAATCCAAACATTTATGCCTTATAACTCCGTTGTTTACTGATATATCAACGCCTTTTTTTTGCTGTAATTACTAATACATTGTCCATGTAAAATAAAAAATATTTGATGCAAACAACAAATACCAAAAAAACGGGAGATCGTTAAATCTTGTTAAAGGCAAAAAAAAAAAAAAAAAAAAAAAAAAAAAAAAAGACTATGAACTTCAAGTTTAGGTTTAATAAAAAAAAAAAGTAAGCGCAACAGCCAAATCCAAATTGTTTTAAAAACTTTTCTATTTAATACTATTTAAAAAAATATCATTTGCAGGCACGCAGCACATCTAGTTTTTTTTATATTTTATAAAGTAACAAAAGGGTGCCACCAGCGCACACTGACAATAATAATAATGAATCGAATCATATTTATTATTCAAAACGTAACAAATAGTTGTGTTTCTTTATAGCATAGGTTAAACTGCATATGTCCTCTTTCTTTCTTGGAATGTGGATTTTATCAGAGTAAAGTTTATCTACATTTTTAAAAAATAAAATCAGGGAAAAAAATTGAACAAATTTTAAATTATTCATAAATTTAATTTGTACAGTAATACAGGTATTGCTCACAATGATCTCCACTATTTCTAATACAAGCACGATATCTTTTACTTATTTTTGCGGTAGTTGTTCTAAAAATACATTCTTCCTTCATTAAGGTAAACGCGGCATTAATTTTTTGAATAAGTTCTTGTTTTGAAAAAGCCCACTACAACTTACCTGTAAGAGAATGTTTAAACAATTGTTTCCCACAATCCTGGATAGGAAGACGGGGTCCAATTGAGTGGCCAGCACGGTCTCCAGACCTCACGCCGCTCGATTATTACGCCTGGGGCCTTGCCAAAGATTTGGTTTATAATGAAGCTTGCAACAATATAAGTATATAAAAACATGCGTAAGAATACTTAAGTTCCTCAAACCATTCTTCTACAGCTATCTGCAGTCTTTCAGGTCTACCAGCAACAATGACAATGTCTTCAGCATATATAAAGCTCTGAACAAGAACAGAATGTAGATTCCAGAACCCTACAGTGGCCCTAGGAGTCCTCCTTTTTCATATTTTCCACACTTCATCCATTACAATATTGAAAAGAAGTGGGCTCAGGCAGTCTCCCTTTTTAACATCCTTGCCAAGCTCAAACAACGCAGATTTCATACCATTTAGGCGAACTATTCCTTTTGCATCTTTATATACAGGTTTGATGACGTCAATTAAATTTTGAGGTATTCGTTTTTGCATTAGAGCGTCCCGTATTTCTTGCCTGGGAATCGAGTCAAAAGCTGATTTCAGATCTAGAAAACCAAGATTAACGTTACGAACCCGATCCTAAGCTTTCTCTACCACCATTCGAAGGGAAAAGATGTGGTCTTGAATTTGCCTACCTGGTTAAAACGCAGCCTGTTCTTCCTCCATATCTTTATCAACGTAGATTGTGCGTCGCTGTTCGAGAATCCGTGTGTATACCTTATACATTATAGTAGAAAGGCAGATTAAATAAATGCAATAACATAAAATCCTTCGATCTGATATAGCTTTTTTTCACAGTTTTGCTTTAATTTCTATTAAACAATAAATTTTTTCCTTGCTTTTATTACAACCTTTTATTAAGTTTAAAATGCATTTTTCTATTAAGCGATTACAATAATGTCTTATTTACACAAGTAACTGATTTCTATGCCGAATGAAAACACCACGTTTTTCCAGTTTTAAAAGTGATTTTCTCCATGAAATCGATAGGGATCATTAATTTAATCATACCAAATAAAAGCTGGTTAAATTTGAAAGTTTGTGTGGGATTTGGAGTTTTGTGGATAGTTTTTTTCGAAAAACGGCGAGCGTTTAAGTATTATAAGACATTGTAACTTCCCTAAATAAGGTGAAGACCAAACTGTTCCTTAGGTCCCAAGTTTGTAAAATTCAAGGCTGCATGTACTCTGTTATTATAGGGAATTTAATTCTAAATCCGAAAATGTGAAAAATATTAAAACAAAATGGATATATTACAGCTTTTATGGTAAAAAACTGATTTGTTCAGTGTGATTTCCTCAAAAAAATCTTTGAATTGTCGTATATCTGCAACGGATTGGAGTAGAAAGTTAAGATCACTTTTGATCTAGTCTTACCTCTTTTTTTTTTTTTTTTTTTTTTTTTTTTTTTTTTTTTTTTTTTTTTTTTTTTTTTTTTTTTTAAAGCTAGTATGTAATCGTAAAATAAGGCTTTATTGTTAAGCGTTACTTTTATGTATTTTTTTAAAATGGTATACCATCATAGTATAGAAAAGTTTAAATAATTTTCTATTCCTAACATACATATACAATGCTGTCCCGACGTGGAACAAGCTTTTGACCGAGTCTGGTATCCAGGACTACTTTACAAACTCCGTAGATTCCTTCCTTCAACATAATTCCTAATTATCCGTTCCTATCTTACCGATAGAACCTTCAAAGTTAATCATAACTTTTCCTATTCTTCTATTTTTACCCAATCTGCCGGTGTTCCTCAAGGTAGTATCCTAGGTCCTATCCTCTACACAGTGTTTACAGCTGACATCCCAACTCATCCAACCACTGTCCTCACTACTTACGCTGATGACACATGTGTGTTATCAGTAAACAATGATCCCTTCATTGCCTCTCAAATACTCCAATTCCATATCCTAAACCTTCAAGAATGGTGTCAAAAAGGGAGGATCAAAATAAATCCAAACAAATCCCACCAAATAACCTTTACCCTTCGTCGTAAACCTACGACCTCCTGTCCTACAGTATCCTTTAATGATATTCCACTAATCCCTGTTGAACAGATACGCTACCTAGGACTCCACTTGGACAAACGACTAACTTGGAATCCACATACAAGACTAAAACGACAAGAAACTGCCCGTCGTTTCAAACTACTTCAACATTTACTAGACAATCGTTCAAAGCTCCCAATTAATTACAAAAGACTCATATACACGACTGTGATTAGATCTATTTGGACGTACGGAGTTGAGCTTTGGGGCTCCACTAAACCATCTAATTCAATCCATACAATCCAAAATCCTTCGTAAAATCCTCAATGCTCCTTTCTTTGTCACCAATAAACTTATCAATAAAGATCTTAAAGTTCCATATGTTGCTGATTTAGCCCATACCAGATATCTATCCTTTCATAGTAAGCTCCATAATCACTCAAATCCGTTAGTTTCTCAACTTGCTTCCCACTCCATTCCTGATAATCCTCCGAGGCGTCTGGAACAAAGATGGCCTAGAGACCTTCTAGTGTAGAAGTTTTAATAAAGTGCTACTGATGAGTAGTTCTTTCCAAGTTTTAACACGTTATTATAATCGTTCGCAATACTTTTATTTGATGTATATATTCTGTACAGTTGTAAATTTCAATAAATGTATAAAAAAAAAAAAAAAAAATAATTTTCTAACAAAGGAAACTATTTTCATCTTCATCCTTTTAAAAATTGGTTAGATCTTTTTGTTTTTGAAAAGTACAATCTCTCCCCGTTTAATCCATTTTACAGGGCGCTCACCATTCCTGCTAACTAATTTGGATTTTGGCTGTCTCACATATTTGTCGGGTAATTAGATATCGAATATCTTGGGATATCTTAAATATTTGTTAAATAGTTGTTTCGCAAGGATTTATATTTCCAATCTTTCACATACCTATCATTTCATAGCAAACTTCATATATATCCGTTATTATCAAAACTTGCTTCACATTCTATTCTAGATAACCCTCCGAGGTGCTCGAAAAGAAGGTGGCCTCGAGACCTTCTAATTCTTTATTATTTGTTTTTTAAATAAAGCGTCAATTGAAGGTCATAAATTATTCAAAAGACAAGATTGAACTGAACAACTTCTATTGATTTCGATTAAGAGAAGTATCGATAAATAAATGTTTATTTAAAAAAAAAAACACATAATATAGGTCAACTTAAATTGATAACAGCTTTTTCCATATCATAGTTCTCAGTAATCTCTTGTAGATTACTTTTATTTCATTACAAGCATTTTTTCTAAGTGCCATATTGGAGTTAAAATAAATATGTGGCTTGTGCCCATCAGACAAAAACAGAAAAAAAACATAAGTTGATTCGGAGTATAATGCGCAGTATACACTTTCAAGTGTTTTCCTCCGTCGATATTCTACAGCTTAAATTTGATTTGTAATTCAACTGACCAATTACAAATCTTGTATGTGTCCTTCTTCACGAAATATTTATATTTAAATACATACTCGAACATGCGCGGCAAATAAGACTATTTCCGACAAGTATCTTATCAAGTTTTGCGTACATTCTAATCTGAAAAGGCGTTTATCGATTTTCAAAAGTGGTGTTTGTTTATCATTGCATAATAGAATGAGGATCTCGGGTGGATGGGCAATTAGAACATTTTCTCCAAGAGTTGAGAAATAATTGTTAATAATTCTTAATCTAATCATTTAAGATAAGTTCAACATGCATAAGAAATTAGTTTGCTATAACAGAAAGTTCGTATCACATAGGAAAGAAGGAATTGACATTTTAATTGTCAAATCAATTGTTCCTTTATCTAGAAATGACTACAGGTGATAAATGGATTGAACTACTAGAAAACTTTCTCAAATATTTAGATGACATTATAAAAAACCTTTGAAGTGGAATATATTTTAAAGCATAGTTATTAATATTTCCAAATGATATAACGTGTTTTGTCCATTCAGTTTTTTTCTCTATTTTTGTTTGTGATGTATTATAGATAAAAGAGATGAGCAGACTAGTCACTGGCTGAATAGTCGGCCGACTAGTTGGCTAAGCCGATTATAGCTTCCATTGAAGTTCGGGCGACATCGTCAATGTTCGGGGCGCTTCATTTATAGCTTTATAGCCTTTTGTACATGTAGCTACAGGTTTTTCTTTATTTTATATATATATATATATATATATATATATTTATTTTTTTTTTTTTTTTTTTTGCAAAAGGGCCAGTGTGTAAACTCCTATGTTTAAAATTGTTGTTTTATTATGTTTTGAAGTGTGCTGAATACGAATTTGAAGTCAGAAAATCTCAATCACGCACCATATTTTGTCAAATTTGTGTTTTAGGTAGAAAAATGAGGTGTTTTTCGACAATTCGACCATTTTTTTTATCTTTTAAAGCTTTAAAAAAAATTGAAAAAAACAATTTGGTTCGAAACTCTTATAATGTATTACAAAATGAAAAAAAGATTGGAGATGACAAATATTAGGCAATTATTTGTTGCATAAATGACATCGTTGAAGAAATGATTTTATCATATCCTAAAAAATTAATTTTTTGCATTCTTGATTGAATATCTTTCCTCCCAATTTGGAAGCAGTTTTAGATAAATACGAAGAACGATCGTATGAAGTATCAAAACATGTTCATGGAACTGAAAAAGAAATAATGAATTTTTTTTTTTTATATCCATTTATTGAAATTTACAACTGTGTAAAATATATACATCAAGTAAATGTATCGACAACGATTAGAATAACATTTCAAAACTTGAAAAGAACTACTCATCAGTAGCACTTTATTAAAAATTCTACACTAGAAGGTCTCTAGGCGATCTTCGTTTCAGACGCCTCGGAGGATTATCAGGAATGGAGTGGGAAGCAAATTGAGAAACTAACGGATTTGAGTGATTATGGAGCTTACTTTTAAAGGATAGGTATCTGGTTTGGGCTAAATCAGCAACATATGGAACTTTAAGATCTTTATTGATAAGTTTATTGCTGACAAAGAAAGGAGCATTGAGGATTTTACGAAGGATTTTGAATTAGATGGTTAGGAGTGGAGCCCCAAAGCTCTACTCAGTACGCCCAGATAGGTCTAATCACAGTCACGTATGTGTGTCTTTTGTAATTAATTAGGAGCTTTGAACATAAATGAAATTAAAAAAGTAAAAATAAAAACACTATTTCAGGTTTTTCAAAAATTTCTCAAAAATGTTACTAGATAGAATTTTTCAGCCTTCAAATTCGAATTCAGCACACATAAAAATATAAAAATCAGGAACGATTTCCCAAGGGGGCAAAGTTTTCTTCTTTTTTTTCCAGAACTGTGTAATTAATATGTTTTAATAATGACAAAAAACCAAAACTTTGATATAATAAAAAAAAAAAATAGTAGGTTACGTGAGTTCTTTATTCAGTAATCAGAAGTTATCGAATTTATTTTTTTAGTAATATCATAATCTTTCTTAAATTTCGATATTTGATTACAATAAAAGAGTTGCTATTCCAGGATTAAAAAACAAACTGTAAAGATCAACCTGATATAAAAATAATAAAAAAAGGCCATGTTTTCGTTTTTATTTAACCATGTTTTTATGCATATCTGTTGGTTCGATATGCATAAAAACATGGATCCTATTTCATACCGAGACTCTGCTAATGTTATATTAGATTTTTAAAACTGTTTATTTATGATAGCACTCTCAAAAGAAAAAAAAAAGAAAAAAAGAGCAAACGATAAAATAAGTTAAAATCACATATCTGAGTGATTGTTTTAAATAGTCCTTTCGTTTGCATTGCCTGGCCAATCATTCTTTTTCTATCCTGATAGCGGAAAGTTGAGAAACACTCATCAATTACACTCGAAGTTTCTAATCAGTAGCGGTGATGTAACTCTGGTAATTACATTAATTAAATGATATTTTTAATTTTTACTTCTTTTTTTAAAAAGATACATCTAGGTCACATGAGAGCATCACAACCGCTTTTGTAAAGATAAAGAGCACAAAAACTCGCGTGAAAAAACTTAGAATCAATGACAATGACAATTTATTTAAACTTCAATTTATTTATTTATTTTTTTCTAACATTCAGCCCCTTATTTATAGATGAAGATGAAACCAAGAATATGAAATAATTATTAATTATTATAATTTAAGAATAAAATATATAATATTATGATTATATAATTGAAATTGTTTAAACTATAGTCCGAATAATTGCATGGAAAACGTGCAACAAAAGTTTACCATACTTTTTCTTAAACATTTGCTTAAAATACAAGAAACGTATAAATGAAATTAAAGTAAATTTAATGCTCTACAATTATGAATTCGACGGTTTTACGGAGAAACGATCGTGGAAGGTACTTTAAGCAAATGTTTGACAAAAAGTGTGGTAACAGTTGTTTTTCCCCCAAAATCATCGATTTTCAATAACGAACATCTCGAAAACGGTTAGAATTACGACAAATTTATATGGTATTAATTGTATAGTAAATTTAATTAGCTATCATGTTTGTTTGGAATATATTTTTCTAAAGTCAACCGTTTTGGAGATATAATCGAAAAACCAAAAAACTTGAACTTATCCCTCCCCAACCGTTAGCTCACCAGGGTCCGGGGACTTTATGTTTAACTTCTAACTATTCCTAACGAAGCTATGAAGTCAAAAATTATCGCATATTTCATGCACTCTACATTGTGTTTATTGACTGGACTATATGACCACTTTAATCATATACAATTTTAGTAATTTAAAAAATCTCATTTTTTTTTTGACAAATAGATAGATTTATTTGAATATACGAAGTTGATTTACTAAACCTTCCGACTTATCAACCGACTTTAAAAAAGAGGAGGTTCTCAACTCGTCTGTATTTTTTTTTGTGTGTATGTTACGCGATCACTCCGTCAATTCTGAATCAATTTTGATAATTCTTTTTTAGACCGGTAGGGCATACTTCAGAGGTGGTCCCATAAAAAATATTTTGAAATCAACGCAGCACTTATTAAGAAAAAAAAAAAAAAAAAAACAGTTAATAAAAATCACTTTTCACTGTTTTTTGATTTTTCTTAAAAAGTGCTGCGTTGATTTCAAAATATTTTTTATGGGACCACCTCTGAAGTATGCCCTACCGATCTAAAAAAGAATCATCAAAATTGATTCAGAATTGACGGAGTAATCGCGTATTATACAAAAAAAAAAAAATAATAATAATACTGACGAGTTGAGAACCTCCGTCAATTCCTAATCAATTTTGATGATTCTTTTTTAGACCGGTAGGGCATACTTCAGAGGTAGTCCCATAAAAAAAATTTTGAAATCAATGCAGCACTTTTTAAGAAAAATCCAAAAACCAGTTAATAAAAATCACTGTTATATAACCTTACAATTAAAACATATTTATGATTATGATTATCTAAAATCTCATTGGTAACTAAATCTAAATTATTAACAAAAATAATTTACATATACAGTCAACTATCGATGTGTTGTACTTCGATAAGCTAAATTCTTAAATAAGTCGAACAAAATCTGCGGTACATTACACTTAAATTTCACCTTATGAGACGATTTCAGACAAAGAACGTGAAAAATTGTGTCGAAAATAAGTAAAACTGAAAATAGGGTCCAAAAGAGAGAACTTCTAGGACCACTTCTATGAAATGAACTATTAGAAGTCATCGCCTCTTTAACTCGAACTCAAATTAAAAGAATTCCATGTGTAATTTGTTTTCTGTCATTGTTTGTCTTTTCAGTTCATAGTTACACCAGTCACTTATTATTAGTTATTCACTCGAATGGTTTTACAGTGGCTATTGAAAATTCTTTCAATTAACAAAAAGTTAAAATTGATTTGCAAAGTGCAGAAAGGAGAAAGATGTAGGGCGTTTGTTGCTAGTGAATTCCGAATTCCGCGTAGTTCTCTTTCAAACGTTCTAAAGAATAAAGATAAGATTGCAACTGGTGGAAGGCGGTAAGTCTACTTTTAGGCACCCTCAGAAAAAAGCGCAATTCAGTTAAAAGTTATATGATAAATTGGTACCAGGTATTTAATTTTCTGTATCAATGATTTTATATGTATGTACAAACAACATACACATACCCGTTAATGAAAAATATACTTAATGATTTCAACTCCCATTTTGTGTTCAATTTTCCCAATTACATGAAGGTAAGTGGAATGATAATCTCGATAAGTCTTTGTTCAGTAACTCGAACTATTTTTCAGGGTAGCTTAAAGATCGAGAATTGACTGTATAAACAAAACTACACTCACCACTAAAAAGTGAAAAATAAAAATAATTTTTAGAGAAAAAAACAAAACCGACTTGAAGATTAAACCTTACATACACAAACTTAACTAAAAAATAAAAAAATAATATTTTAATTTCTTCAAAACAAAAACCATTAAATGAAAATCAATGAAATTATCAATACTTATATACTTATTCACAATTTATGATCAGTTATTTTTGGAGTCGGTGCCAACCAAAACAAACAGATTGTGAAAAGAAATTGTAATCGTAAAGATCCTCCCACTGTTTAATCACCGCCACTCCGCTGTCTCCGGCCATTTGAAAGTTTATTGTGAAGGTAGAATTAAGTTGCCTTCCTTGGCTGGCACAGACTCCAATTCATTTTTCATCTTTCTTGTCACGTCAGTGATTATTTAGCCAGTGGAGGTAGAGTAAGAGCGCTAGAACTACATAAAATACGAACAGAGAACTGCTACCGCCGGCGATATCCTTACTTACTCCTCGGGCACTTCAGGTCTTGGCGACTCTTGGCCTCCTGGATTTTTCATCTACATCTATCTCTGTCCTCCGCTTCCATTCTCCAATTTCTTATTCTTAATTTTGCGGCATCTTTTGCTACTTCATCCTCCCATCTGCTTCGCGGTATTTCCCTTTTCCTCTTTCCAGTCATTCTCATATCTAGCTGTTTCTTTGACATCAATCTGCTGTCATTATTTTGACACGGCTAGCCCACCTTGATCTCTTTACTTCAATGAAGTTTACAATATATTCCTTAACATGTTATCTCTTTCTCCATTGTTTTTATTTTCCACATTCCGCCTACTTGTTTTGCACAGCATATTCATCTTATTACCTTTCTTTCAAAAACTTTCAGTTTCTGAACGTTATTTTGGGCTGAACAGTTTCGGCTCCATATGTAACCACAGGTCTTATCGATGACTTGTATGGTTTAGTTTTTCTAGACAACAGTTACGACTTCAATAACTTATAATTCGCATAGTAGGCTCGGGTTCCTGCCATAATTCTCATATCGATTTTACTATTGATTTTATTTTTATTATAGACTGAAGAGCCAAGGTAGACGTAGGTAGGAACATTTTCTAATTTGAAGTCGAGGATTTCAATGTAGCGCACGGATCTTCTTTTGCTGCCGAAGACATTTTCATGAACTTAATTTTCTCTCCGTTGATAATTAGCCCAACTTTTGAACCGCTTTTATAAATGATTTCAAAGACTTCTTTAAGTCCTGCTTCACTTCTCGCAACTATGTCAAGCTTAGGCACATATTTGTCACAGTTTCTTTGCAATGGTACCACCTTAAACCACGTCTTTTACTGCATCATGTAAAGCCATATTAAATAGAATCGTGGATAGCATCACCTTGACCCACACCAGTCTAAATTTCAAAGGCTTCTCCAACTTTATTTCCGATAATAACTTTTGAGGTGGTATTCTGCATTGTCATTCTAATTAGTTTTATACGAATACCACTTTTCTCTAGGATATTAAACAACTTTTCCCCATCAACATTATCGAACGCTTGCTTATAATCTATGAATAACAGGTTTAAATCAACATCGTATTCATAAAATTTTTCCATAGATTGGCGCAGTGGAAATATTTGATCTGTGGTACCTCTCCCACATCTAAAACCGCATTGATAGTCTCCTAGTATTTCCTCAGTATATTTCCTAATCCTTCTTGCAATTATACTCGATAATAATTTATATAAAATTCCAAGCAGCGTTATCCCTTCATAATCAGCGCACTCACTCACTTTTACTGTTTTTTTTTTTTTTTTTTAAATTGGGCAAATAATAATAATTAAAATTAGCTGTGTTTCATCTTCGCCTTTAGTATTGTATTATTTTATTTTCTTATATAATTTATTATTTTTGTTTTGTTAATATTATTATTTACACAAGGTTTTTTCATAATAAAACTATAAAAACTAGCAGCCAATCACAAATGATTAACTTATTAATCCGATATTTTCTTATATAATTTATTATTTTTGTTTTGTTAATATTATTATTTACACAAGGTTTTTTCATAATAAAACTATAAAAACTAGCAGCCAATCACAAATGATTAACTTATTAATCCGATATATCAATAATAAAACAAAAAAATATATCTATTAATATTTCTTTATCCTTTGTTTACTGTACTTTGTTCTGAAACGTCCCGATAAAAATTGTAGAGAGATTAACTCTCTTGTCCTTAAAAAATTGATGACAAGGCATGAATTGAGATTTCTGTCCCATTATTCATGAATCACCATGTCTAGACAAACTGAGTTTATCAGCATCGCGGATTCAACGGTAACCTCATTCGACGAGTTTCGGAGAAAAGTTTTGAAGTTTCGAACAAATAATACATAAAAAATAACTGCGACGTTCAAAACAGTTTAAATTGAGGTTTATGAAGTAGTATTTATTTTTATTGTTCACAAGCATTTGAAATTAACTCAGGCAATGTGTATCACGTCACAGTTCTTGTAACTTTGCCTTGAAGTCAAGTTGCCAAGAAACTTTCCCTCCTTGATGATTCGAAAACTAAGAAATATCAGAAGCAGTAACGCACATAGGACTCAGGTTCAAAATGACATGTGTTAACCCTTTTCAGGTCAGGCACACATATTTAAAATCATATAAATTCACTGTTTTTTTTTCTTTTTTATTGGTCTAATATCGAATAAATCTGTAAAAAATAAATAATATACTTTCATTTATTATAATATTTTTATTTTTTATCCCCATTAAATATTTTTGAACTATCGAATTATGGTTTACTAAAGTATCACCTAACCTTAAACTAAACTTACTTTTATAAACAATGACTATTACAGACGTTTTAATCTTACAGTAATAAATGTTCCGAATATAACTGGTTTCGTCCAATTCAGAGACCCTATCCTTTCATAATAGATTACATAACCACTACTTTATCAAAATGCTCTCCATTATATTTCTAATAATTTTCCCGAACGTCTGAAAAGAAGATGGTCTTGGGACCATTTTAAAGTAGATATTGATATGGAATATAGAACTTCATTGGAGAGCTACTAATGAGCAGTTTTCTTTGCAAGTTTCTGACATATCTATAGATTTATTATTTATCTTATAATGCAGTAGAAGCTCACTGATTCGACTCCAGTTTGTCCGACGTTCCGGGTAATCCGACCCTATCGCGGAGGTTCAGTAAAATTGTACATTTTGGTAGAGGAAGGTTTAAATATAAACACCCCTCCCTACTGGCTAAGGGAGATATTGAAGACTGGTGGCGAGGACTGTCTATGGAGCCATTTGCTAAGTTTTGTGGATTGTTTTTATGAAAAGCAGTGAGCGCTGAAGTATTATAAGAAATTGTAACTTCCCTAAATTAGGTGAAGATAAAGATATTTTTTAGGTCCCAAGTTTGTAAAATTCAAGGTTAAATTACTCCGATCTTATAGGAAATTTATTGCTAAATAAGATACGGATTGGAATAGAAAGGTGAGGTCTGCGGCAGCAGTAAGCAGTTGAAACATTCTTTCAACCAGTGTGGATGCAGCTTGAGTTATGGTGCAAATTAGTGTTCGTTCTGGACTGTAAACTTTTGAGAGACATGTGAAATCGTTTTCGTTTCATGTTCTTATGTTTATTTAAAAATAATTTCACAATGATATCTCGAAAGCGGAGATCTTAAGCCACTTTTCGAAGCTTGCTTTTAGGTTGTTTGTGATAGTATCCATCTTTCTTAGGTGGAGTTGGTTTAACCTTCCTAGGACGGGGTGGATTGTAAAACGCTAAGGACTGAGTGGGGTGCGCTCGGACCCAAACTTTAAATTTTAATTTTACTTACTAAACCACAATCAATACTTTTTTCTTTAATGTATTTAATATTTAAGTATATTATAGGTTTAAATAAAATAAAAATAATTCATCGTCCTTCTCCTCACAAGTGTGGTTCGGTGGCCCTGAAGAAGACCTGCAACGCAGGTCGAAACGTTGGCACGTATTAAAGAATTCTTCTTTGACGTGGTGTTACTTTGACTGCATCCCTGATTATCTTCTTCTCCATTCATCATCCAGTCAACCATACTTTTAAAAAAAATTTTGGTTTATTTATCAATTAATTGTTAAATAAATTTCTACATTTTTATCATAAAAATGATTGATTTACAAAAAAAAAAAAAAAAATAGTAGGAATAAAATAAATTTACTTTTATTATTATAAAAAAACATAAAAGCAAAACAATATTTAAAAAAGAAATAAAATAAAAAAAATTATTAATTTTCATCATTTATACAATTTATACACACTGGATTATTTTTTGTATGTTTTGGACATATTAATTGTCCACAGTTATTACACGAAATTTTTACTTTGGAATCGATTTTTCGAGGACACATGTAGCATCTTCCCCTACTTTTGGGCCTAGTAGCTGTAGTAGTCGACGTTGAAGACTTGGGTTCTTGATTTTCTTTAAGGTCGATGCACTTTTCCATCATTCTTATTGTGTCTCTTTTCAGCCTTCTGCATAAATTTGGATTATTCAATCTTTCTCTAATAAGCAGTTCTGTTAATTTTTTTCCCAACTCCAAAAGAAAAATCCGTCTTCTGTCAAGTGAAGAAATTTTCCAGTCAGGATGGAGTTTCGTCCACACAATATATGCATTTAGCCCTGCAATATCTAATGAATTCATAAAAATCTTGATTGGCCATCTTTTAGTTCGCCGTTTTGTGGAATATTCTGCTACCATTTTGTCGAGAGTGTCTACAGCACCTTTGGTAGCATTATATGTACTGATAATTTCTGGGTTTTTTTGTATAATATTGTTTGCGTGGTGTTCGCTTGATAATAGTATTACACAGTTATTTGGTTTGGGTACATATGATACTAATGTAATTTCACTTTATACTAGTTATTTATACGAAGCTATATTAGGTTACACTAAGGACTACGTGGGGTGCAAGCGCACCCCAGACCTGTTTTTGGTCATACTTGTTCAAATAACATGAAGTTCATTTAGTTTTTTCTATTTATTTTTTGATCCTTTGAATTAAGACACTTGCAGAAGAAAACTCCTTGAAGGACTAATGGATATCTATAAATTTATAAAAATGGCAAGCGATAAACGAGCCGTGGGGTGCGGGAACACCCCACCCAGTCCTAGGAAGGTTAAATATGGACACCCTTTCTTGGTGTAAATATGGACCCCCATTTCCCTGGGAACTTCGAAATATTTCTTTTAGTGATCTCAAATTCCATCTTCTGTGATGGAAAGTTCTCTGAAGACACTCGGGGAGAGGTGAAATGTTCCTAAATTTGGGAACTTGGATCGTGCCAGGGCTAAAAAAGAGCTAATTATGATTGCAATTTTTGTAAATAATTTTTGTTCCTGTAATTAATAAACTTGCTACCGCTTCGAATTGTTTTATCCTGTTTTAAACTATTTTTGGAGACTTTTATGAATTGTGCCCAAATATACACCTCAATGTTTCTTGTGCTATTTTGAAAGCTGTTTTAAATCGTCGTTTTCGAAATTAAATAATTTATACCAATCATTGTTTTGCCTTCTCGCATTTAAGAAAGTTGTTATAGTTGTTAATGAAAGACAAAAATATAGAATTTTTTAAGTTAAAATTAACTTTAAATCAAAAACAAATGAGGATGTCCTTTTTGCCAGGGGTCGGATCAGTGTGGTTCTATTGTAGTATATTTATTATATTTAGTATATATAAGTAATATATAACATATTTATATTATATAGTATTAACATAATGGATATATGGATTATATTAATAATTACATAATGGATCATATCTTTAAATTAAAATGCAACTATGATACAACAAAAAAAAATCGTACATGAATGAATATAATAGATAGAAATAAAATTTATACATATTTACTCCCAGGCTTGAGTATCCCCATCCATTCCTCTCACCGCATGAGGGGTTATGCAGGATTCCAGAAGATCTTGTTCTGATTCTTTCTCGGCTCATTACATGATCGAAAGACATTGGAGACAGATTAAGAGTTCTTTATTTCAGTCCTACCTAGATTTTTTCGTATCATATTATTATAATATTTTTTTTTATTTTCGTAACCCTGTAAGCATTCTAATAAATTAAAAAAATATGCCTAAAACTAATAGATATTGCTTATAGTTGTTATTAGGATTGATGAATTAATTGCTACTTCTATTGGGATTATTTTATTAGAATACATACATGCATCTTCAGTTCTAAAACATACATCATTTTTAACAGGTAAATCAAAGAGTAAAAGAACATGCAAGCGCATATAATGACACCCAAAATTCCAAAATCGCTATCCATTTAAATGAAAATAACCATAAATTCAATAAAGAAGCGGCAGTAAAAATAATACATCAAATAGAAAATAGCCTGAAATTAAATATTTATAAATCATTAAAAATAATAAACTCGTTTAAAACCGATCCAGATTTTCGTTTAAATGACCAGATAAACATTTCCAATTACCCCATTTTAAATTTGTTTCCAATAGGAACGGAACAATCCAATGAGTCTTAAGGGAAATCCCATAGTAAATCACAAATATTTAACCTATCGACCCCCTTCTCCTAACCACGATGGATATATTTCAGATATCTGTTAGATCTCCTCAGGTGAGTACTAATGTTTGATTACTTATCTTATCTTAGATTTCTGAAAACTGTAGTGTATATAATCCCTGTAACATAGTGTTGATGTGTTGAAAAGATTTTGTATGTTTTAGAACTGATGATGAATGTTTAGCATTCGAAACTAGTTTTAAAATAGAATAATTACAAAAGAAGTGGCAAATTATTCATCAATTCTAATTGTATCGATCCTTCTATACCATCATGCGTACCTCAAGTGCATATAGTTTTGTTTTTGTACGATACGTTTATGTGAAACTTTTAATACCAGTAATCCGGATTATTTACCTAGACTTAAAACGGTTAAAAGAAATTTAAAAAAAAAAAAAAAAATGATAAAAGAAAGAAAGATAATTTGAAAGTGGTGGAAAATCCCTGACAATGCTCGATAAGGTATCTCTTTTCTTCATTTCTTATCAACATCTAGTGGACACCACTGATAATGTAACGGTGTGAAATCAATTCATAGAAGTATATAGTGATTAATCAATAAATTATGATAATATAAGGCTTCAATAAATCAAGGATTGGTCTCCATTGTACTGTTGGTAACCAATGATTCGCCACAATAAAGACAAATAAGTGTAAAAAAGCATGATAATATTCAAATAAATTGTGAAAAAAGCAATATTTTTATCGTAATAATAAAATAGTTATTACCATACAAAAGTAAAAAGTTTCTTACTTACAACATTCATAATGTAGTTTTTTAATGCATTAAAACAAAATAGTCCGAAAACTTGTAATTCGGACTTAGCATTCCACAAAAACTTATTTTTTACAATACGGATAATTTTTTTGTAATTAATTCCCAATTTGTTTACATCTTTTGTCAAAGGACAGATAATATGATAAAACCAGTTGGTTAAGTAGAAAATCCGCGAGGAATAATATAAGAAAAATATATATTTTATTTTATAAAAGTATAGTTGACTGTTGAGATGAATGGAGAATAAGATAATCAGGGATGCAATAAAAGAGAAACACCACGTCTAAGTAGAAATACTTTAATGCGTGTAAATGTTTCGACCTACCTTGCAGGTCTTCTTCAGGGCCACCGAACCAGACCGGAGAGGAACAATGACTCTTGATTAATTGAGGGAGGTGGCTAACTTTAGACTGGGGAGTAACAAAGTTGGGGCCTAAACTGAGAATATTAGACATAGGAGCCCAGTAATCGTTCGTCTTCAGTGTGGTTCGGTGGCCATAAAGAAAACCTGCAAGGCAGGTCGAAACGTTGGCACGCATTTAAGTATCTTTACTTAGACATGTTGTTTCTCTTTGACTGCATACCTGATTATCTTCTTCTCCATATATTTTATTTTATATGAACATTTCATCAAAACCCTTCCAACATTCCCAACTCTCTAGTTTTTTCATTATTTATACATCCTTATAACCCTCCTCGCAAATTAAAACAGCAATGGTCCCGAGACCAATTTTAAATATTTATTGTATTGGAGTCCTGGCAATGGCCAGTGTCTCTACTCAAGCCCTGAGCGACTGAACCAAAGCGCTCTCGCTGAGACTCCACTGGATTCTGCTTGTGACGCAGCTTCCGCACTCTCATAGTGGGAGGACAAGCTTGGTCCGGAATATTCCCGGAATGCTTGTATAGGTTTTTTTTGTGTGTTTTAGTTTATTCATTTCTACAAATAAATCAAAGGTGGAGGAAGGTATTAACTCAGTTTTATTAAAAGTTCCTCTTATACTGAAAATAAAAAAAACTTTTTCAGACGTTAGTATTTTCTTTATAAAATTGTTTATATTCATCATCCAATGTTAATTATCTGTTGATAACTACTTGCTAAAGGAAAAAAAATCATTCTCACTGACCATTATTTAATGCGTAATTTAAGCTCATTCGCTCAATCAATTGACATTTTTGTGTACTAAAACAATAACACTAGTTGTAATAAAAAAAAGAAAAAAAGAAAGAGTCTTAAATAAATGATTTTTGAAAAACCTGAGTTAACATTTTCTTCCACCAATGGCTTCAATTATTACCCTAATTTATTTTACATTATCGTATATTACATTTTATTTTATTTCTAGTATAGTCAGAGATTGTTTATTTTTGTTACGTTTTACTTATTTTTTAAATTTAATTTCATTGTACATATTTTATAAATGGGTTCATTGTCATCTATTTTACTCATGCCCCTTGAGTGAGGCAGCTTGTAATATGTATTCAATAGAAAATAAAAACTGAATTTCTCCCAGAATGGAAAAACAGTGAATCATAGATACAATCTATAATCTACTGCTTTTAGCAATTTGTATTTTAGAATTAAAAGAATCAAATTACTTAAATAATTGATTCAACTAAATTAACAACTAATAATTTTCCGAAATAAAGAAAAATTGATAGAAAATAGAGGATTTTAAACGTGACTTTTTTCAAACGTTATGTAACAAAAAATATTCATTGAACTCCTGATTTAAAAAAAATCGGCAAATTTTCAATCCGAGAAACACCAACACAGCTAGAGCGTGTCAAAATGTTACATTAGGGAGTAAAAACAGGTTCGAAAAAAACAGCAAAATTGTTCATTTCAAAAAATTATATGACACATATAAAATTGAAATATACTATAGGGATAATATTTGACTTATTACTAAATAGGTCAATTTTGTTAGGTTAAGTATTTATTTAAAATGTTATAAAAATATATATTATAAGATGGGACTGAGACCCAAAAAATGTCATTTTAAGTAATGAAGCTGTAAATAAACTGAAGACAAGCTGCCAAAATATTTAGTTACATATATCATTATATATATTTAATTTAAATAAATTGAAATATTTAAATATTCATTTTAATTTAAGTTTCACTGACATCGGTGAATTGTTATATTAAAATTAATTTTTATTTATGATTATAAAATAAATTAAAATAAATTTATAATTTATAAAATAAATTTATAATTTATGAAATAAATTATTAATAAATTTCCCTCGAGGGTTTAAATATTACTTAAACGGCCTTTTTAATGACTTGCTCCCTGGAGAAGGCCAGCAAACAGTTCCCTTTATCTCGTTGGACAAACGTAGCGATAAGAACGAATCTGCTTTGATTATTTTTAAAAATATTTCTCCCGGAAAAAAAGATGTGTCATTTCATGAATGGGTCATTTCCAAACTACATGACATTAGCGATTTCAAAACAAGTTCAAAGATCAGCGTCTGAGAGTACAATTTTTTTCCCGACACTCGAGAAATCGTATGTTACATTTCCAAGTATAACAATTGAGCATGTTTCCCCACCATCATACTTCATTTTTCATAAGTTTTTAGGTTCAGAATGATATTCAAAATTGAGCAGACTGATAGTTTTTAGCATAGTCGTGTTTCAAGTATAGGTTTCTTGAGATAATAGACAAAAAAAATATGAACCAGTACGATGGAAAAAAAAGAGAAATGTATTTCTCCCTGGCTACGAAAAATCATAGATCATGAATATATCTATGTATAATCTTCTGCTTTTCCCAGTCAGGAAGAACTGAGTTTGCGGACGGACGGATTGATTAAGTAAAGAAGGTAAAGAAAAAAATACATTATCTACTAACAAAATTTATTTTTTGGTACATTGTAAATACGCAATAATGGTTTATGATATGGAAAGTAAGATCATTTTAGAATAAAATTAAATTAACAATTAATGATTATTTGGATTAACGTAGTTGAGAGAAAATAAAATTTTAAAACGTAACTGTTTTCATCCAAACCAATATAGCTCCTAAACGACGATTTTATTTAACAAAACATATTCTCCATAAAAATTTCTGTTTGGAAAACTGAAAACTAGGTCTTTCGGTGATCATCTTTCAAGACGCCTTGGAGGGTTATCGGGAATGGAGTGGAAGCAAGTTGACAGATTAGTGGATTTATGTGGTTGTAGAGTTCGCTATAAATAGGTATCTGTTTTGGGGGACTTATGGAATATTAAGATCTTTTTGGATAAGTTTGTTTGTGACAAAGAAGCATTGTGAATTTTTTTAAGGAAGTTGAAATGTAAGGATTGGATGCGAGATATGGAGCCACAAAGATTGTATATCCAAATAATACTGTCATGTAATCATTTACTCATGTCTTTTGCGAATAATCGGTAGCTTTAAATGTTTTTCTAGTAAATGAAGCCGAAAATTACCAGCAGTTTCTTGTCGTTTTAGTCTTGGAAAAAAAATAATATGAAATAAAATATTTTAGTGATTTAGTGCCAACATTTTTCGATAATAATAAATATCTTATAAAAAGGTTTCTATTTGCACTTTCGTTTCGTTTTAAATTTTGGTGGGTAGTTCAGTTATTTCTGTATGCGAAGAGTGACAACCATGACTTCCTGGACGGGAAAACTGTTTTCAACTCCAAATTTGTTGTCATAACTCCAGTTCAGCTGACTAAACTCCTCCATCCTTATGCAATCGGCTAAGGATGCTATTCATTTTTTTCTCTATCAAATGCTTATATCTGTCCAACTTATATATATATACTTTAGACTAGTAGGTATCTGTAATAAATTTTACTAGATTCTTGTGGTTCTAGATGAAAATTAAAAGGACTTTTTTGGGTGTCGACTACTAAAACATTTTTATAACCTGTTGTTTGGTGCTTTACACCTCTGCCAACCACTAGAACATTTCTCATTTCCCACCTTCTTTATTTAATGTACGTTCCCTGTAAAGAAAAAATCAGGGGTAGAGGAAAGCATCAGATTTGGCTAATTTCGAGTGCAAATTTCAGTAGTTGACGGGGGTGGGGTGTCATCTACTAATGCAGCATCTATCAGCTACCAGCACAACTCGGAATAGGTCCCTCTTTTTTATTTTCTTTTTTCAGTTTTAAAATAGCACCAACAAAAAAACAAACAACTCCATTATGAGCCTCAGCAAATAAAGAACTATCAACTACTAAAAATTGGAATCCAGGGCGAGTCAACCACTAATGCAAAAAGGTGATTTGGGAAATTAACAATTTTTCAACGTTCTATTGTTAATATTTCAAATTTAAAAAAAAAATAGGGTAACACGAGATTTTCACGTATCAGAGAAGGGGAAAAAGAAATTTGTCATATGATCAACCGAAGAAATATTGCTAAAAACGTGTGCTGTAATAGTGCTAAAATCCTGTACCGAGCTGTGCTGACTTAGCACATGAAAAATTACCTTACCACTAAAGATAAAATAATTAAAAACATTTTTTATTTTGTCACTACGGAAAAGAATAATAATTACATAATTAGGTAACGCAAAACAATTTTCTTTTTGTTATTATACAGCGGTATCGAGTGGTTCCTAGGAATCGACTTTGGATCATCGATTATTGCTGAATGTTGCTAACCACATATCGGTCAATTTTAAAACTTTATCTGGATCCACATGTCGCACCACATATTCAAATATTTTTTTAAATAATATTATTGAATTTAAGTAAATTTTATTATCAATATCAAGATCAGTATCACACCATTCATTTGTAACCTCTTATATTAAATGGTGCTCTCCACCTATCTGTATGTTTACAAAGTTCACTGTTATCTAAATATTATCGCTTTTTTTATTAACAAATTAATTGAAATTCAGTAGATTTTATTATTGCTAAACCTTTCTGGAACTATAAAGATAATGTGGTTAAATTTTTGTACAGATATATAATAGTATAGTTATAGTCAAGTAAAATAAGGCTCCAAAAAGCCGTTTTCAAGAAAAAACTGCGGAACTTTTATTCTCAACGGATCTTTATGTTTTTTTGGGGTGCTGAATCCGAATCTGAAGTTTGCTACCACGACAACCATGGGCTTCATATTCAAAATCGCAATAAAACCGTTATTTTGGTTTTTTTATCTATAACACGATAACGAAGCTTTTTTAAAAGAAAGTCTTCAAATATTAATTGTAGCTGGAGCTAGTACCTACACAACGAAAAAAAGAAATCCAAAATCGGACCATTTTTCGCAAAGTTACGTTATTGGGAAAAAAAATGGAGAAATTGGCCAACTTGCCGTCATTCCCACAGCTCCGTGAAAACACGTTTGTCGTACTCTTTTGGCTATAACTCTGAAAATTTTTGTCCAATACAAAATTACTTTTATTCATCTTAAAGCTGCTTAAATTTACTATAGGAATCTACAAATGAAGTTTTAATCAAACCCCGTAAAATTTACATGCCAGCCCGCTAATAAAAACGTACTGTTGTAAAATCCAAGTGTTTTTTGGCAAATTTGTCGCTCTAACTCCTAAAATATTTGTTCAATCCCAAATTTCTTTTTTTTATCTCAAAGCTGATTAAATTTGCTATTAGATGCTATATATATAAATTATATTAAATCCTGTAAACCACCCAAGCTATCACGCTTAATGTGTATGTTTTGGAAATATATGTAAATTATGACTTATTTAATTTACTACATGTAGTATATGTTGTAGATAAAAATGTTATTCGAAGTATATTAATTTATTTATTGAATCATTACTGTATTTTTATAATTGATTTGTTTTGGTTTTTTGGATTATTTTTAAGTGGAGGTATCGCTATCAGGTATCGGTATGGATAATCGAAAAATTTTGGTCCTAATAAATCACTAGATAAGATATTTGAAGCAGTTGGGAACTAGTGGGTTCGTGTGGGTATCTAGTTTGTCATGGAAGGTATCTTGTTTAGGGCAAATATGCAACATATGGGACTTATAGACCGTTATGAATAAGTATATTTGTGACATAATAGGAGGCTTTGAGGATTTTACGATGGAATTTGGATTGTAAAGATTGGATATGAGAAGAATTGGAAGGTTTAGTGGAGTTCCAAATATCAACTTTATATGTCCAAATTACTGTCATGTAAATTGAACTTTTGTAATTATTCGGAAGCTTTGAACGTTTCTCTAGTAAATGTTGGAGAAGTCGAAAACGACGAGCAGTTTCTTGTCGTTTATATTTCATATACTTATTAAAATTCCTTGAAAAATTCTTCCGACAAAGGTCTAAGAAAAGATTAGATAATGTTTCCTAAACTTTAAACAGTATGATCAATCTAAATACAATTGTATAATACTGTCCAAACATCAGGTATTGAAAAAGTAACCCAAGTAACAAATGTTTGAAGCTTGTAATAATAATATTTAAATATGTTGCATATCCCTGGGAAGTAGTGAAAATCCTGTTTTCTAGCTCCGAGGATCTTGCTGAAAATTAGGAGGGGAAATAATCACTTGTTTCCTACTTTTATTCAATATTTGCCATTTAGGCATAAAAATGCTGCATTTTAATCGTTTAATTAGATTTCCTCATGGAATTCTATACAAAAATCTTAACAAGCAACTGGACTCTCATAATTTATTTTATGTTGATTTTTATTTTATTTTTTCTTAAAATAAATAAAAAATTTGTATTTTTTTAAATAAAAAATATTATTTAATTATTCATAAAGAGTTATGTATTATTAAGTCATATTATTACGGCCAAAATAATTATGGTTTTATTTCACTGTATTTTAAATTATCCTAGCATCCAGCCTAGATAAAAAAAATATATATTTTTTATTTTATTTTATAAAACTGTTTTAGATAATTTTTTTTTAGATAATTAGTAATTGTCAGAACGATGCTACTATGAATCGCCCCCTATGTAGTTTACAATTTATCGCAGATTCTTCGTCACCAAGTTCCGAGGAACGTGATTCTTCTTCCTTCTGATTTCGCTCTGATTCATTTCAGCTTGATTCACAGTGTTTGGTCAAAGGTTGCTGTAGTTTCTTTAATTTGACCTATATAATAGTAAAACTATTTATGATGAACTACAATAAATTTTTTTTTTTAAATTATATTTTATACTTTATTAATATTTACAACACACGAGACGGCAGGATTACAAATATCGTACGACAAAACGAAGTAGATTGAGAGTCGACAACCCGGAAAAGCCATTATTAACCACTTATGGAAGAATAGGGAGAGTCAACCGATTCCGGCATCTCGGTGAATGGGTCTATCCCAATGTTAGAGATGGTACCTCCATATTGGGAAGATATACCAAACTTAAGGCAGCCTACCAGCTATCGCGAGATCTATACAATAAGAGGTGCATTTCGAAGAACGCCAAAATTCAACATTACAAAACTGTAGTAAGGACCCAGTTCTTATATGCAGCTAAAACCTTACTAACGAACAAAGAGGGTCCCTTGGATGATCTCGAAAAAGTCAAAACACGTTTTCTTAGGAAAATTCATAGAGTTCTCCCAGATGGATCCTACAGACTAAAGGCGAATCACGAATTGTACCAACAATTGGAAACAGCAACAAAGGACAACTATAGGGTTACCAAGAAGATTTCGCTAATTAAAAGCTACAAGACTCGAAGTCTATGGCTTAATGAAGTTCAAAAAGATCTAAATTCTGCTGGAATTTCTGAAGATGTGTTGGATCGGTCGAAACATCGAAGTATGGTGAAATCTTGTTCCCAACTACCAAAAGTTAAAACTAGTCGAAAACCCATGACGGGAGATAAAAAGGAAAAACTATTGGCTGGTCTCAGGAAGTATTGGGAACAAAAGAAGGCATCCAAAGGAGCTGGTCATAAGCGCGCTCCTAGATGGGCTTAAAAAAAAAAAAAAAAAAAAAAAAAAAAAAAAAAATATATATATATATATATATATATATATATATATATATATATATATATATATATATACATACAAGAAAATGCTTTTTATCAATAATTTTTTTTAACTAACCATTGGTAGCACCCAAATGAATCTTCTACATTAAAAAGTCTCTAGGCCATCTTTTTTTCAGACGCCTCGGAGAATTATTTGGCATCGAATGAGAATCTATTTGGGACACTAGTGGGTTCGCGTGGGTACGTAGTATTTCATGGAAGGCTAAATCAGCAACATATAGGACTTATAGACCGTTATGGATAAGTTTATTTGTGACATAATAAGGAGCATTGAGGATTTTACGATGGATTTTGGATTGTAAGGTATATGAGAAGAATTTGAAGGTTTAGTACAGCTTCAAAGATCAACTCTGTACGTCCAAATGGGTCTAATTACTGTCATGTAAATAAGCTTTTGTAATTAATTATAAGCTTTAAACGCCTTTCTAGTAGATGTTTGAGTAACCGAAAACAAAGAGCAGTTTCTTGTCGTTTAAGTTTCATATACTTATTAAAATTCCTTTTTTCCCAGACACCTTGAAAAATCAGTTTATCATTAAAATATTTACCTGAAAACCTTATTTAATTCACACTTTTAAGTGTATTATTGAGTAAAAATCAATCAAATGTTAACTAAATCAGACTTCCTAAACTAACTCATATTCTTGTATAAAGATACTAACTTTGTGAAATACTAAATTAGTTGTGTTTCGTGTCAGTTGTAAATTAAATTATCCGACACCTTTGTTTGCTTACGCGGCTTAGAGTGGTACAAAACACCCAATAAAAGTATATAAATATTACATACAGAAAAACAAAAAAGGAGAAAGAGCGGGTCCTATTTTTGGATGTTTTATTATTTTCGATTATATCTCGAAAACGGTGGACTCTAGAAAAATATGACTTGAATAAAAGTTAAAGCTTATTACATTAAATATAAAAATAATTCAATACATATTTGTCGAAATTGTAACAGTTTTCGAGATATACGTTATTAAACATCGATAATGTATAAAAATAATTTTTACCTCACTTTGCAAAAAATTTGCTTCTAGTGCCTTCCACGATCGTTTCACACAAAAAATTTCAGTTTCAAAGTTGGAGAACATTAAATTTATTTTAATTTCATATATACGCCTTTGGCACTTTTTTTTTTTTTCTAAAAAATGATCGATTTTTAATAACGTATATCTAGGAAACCGTAGAAAGTTCAACACATATGTATATAAACAATTTTATAGGAAATTTAATTATCTTTAATTTTGATCTGTGGCATATTTTCCAAGAATATTCCATGCACTCTGCACCCCTCATTTCAGCACTCATTGACTGCACTATGGGTAGATAGCAAGCATCAATTTAATGTGTATTATTTATTTATTGTTTATTTGTTTTATTCATTTTTTTTCTTTACCGATTGTACCATAATTTTCTTTTATTCTGATAGATTCGCATTTATCCCACAATTTTTTTTTTTAATTGAGGGACTTGGTTGCATAATTACTTTAATCAATGTTATTTTGTGTGAAATTATTGAATAATATTATATATAAATGTTAAATAATTTTAAATATGACTAATTAAAATAAATTCTGTGCAGGTTAATTAATTATATAACAGCCCAGAGTATTATTCCATTTCTCCGTCATATTGAGGGAATGCGATGTTACAAAATCATTGTGTCACCGTCACTATATTAAAAAAAAAAAAAAAGTATATCAGAATAATATTTATAAATTTTATATTTCAGTTAGTGACGTGATGCAGTAAAGATTCCTATACAATTGCATGATGCTAACACTGATAATTTCTTGAACCTTGTCACTACATCATAGCGGAAAACGTTTTATGCAATTTAATAGCCTGATGACTTGCTAAATAATTAGATCAATTCTAAAAATATTAAAATACAAACCTTTAAATTAAAAAAAATTTAAATAATGACAATAAAATATTAAAATAAAATATATGAAAATGGAATAGCAAAAAAAGATAAAGGGTAGGTATATAGATAGTTATGGATAAGTTCATTTGTGACGTAATAAGGATCATTGAGGATTTTACGAAGGATTTTGGAATTGTAAGGATTGGATACGGGTATAATTTAAAATACATAAATTTAATATATTTATTAAATTGATTTAGGAAGGTACCAAACGGGCTTTATGAGAGGAAAATCTACCATAGACCAGATATTCTCCATCAGAAATATCCTTGAAAAGTGCAGAGAATATAATATCCATACATACCATCTGTTCATAGACTTCCGGAAAGCTTATGATAGCATAAAGAGAAACGCACTGTACCAGGAACTTCTTGAGATGGGAATACCACCGAAGCTGGTACGTCTGATTAGGGCTACAATGAAGAAAATAGAATGCACAGTGCGAATCCAGGGAGATATAACTGATAGTTTTGAAACCCATAAAGGGCTGAGGCAGGGGGACTGCCTCGCATGTTTACTGTTTAATCTGGCTCTCGAAAGTGCAGTGAGAAAATCTGGGATACAGGTCGGGGGAACAATATTTAACAAGTCTAGTATGATTTTAGCATTTGCAGATGATGTTGACCTAATTGGAAAAACTCCAACTGATTTGAAAAATAGCTTCCTCAGCCTTCAGGCAGCAGCATCGAGATTTGGTTTGGAGGTGAATGCAGAAAAGACAAAATATATGCATGCTGGCCCACGACTTGATGGGCAGGAGCCGTCAAACTTAGTTGCCGGAGGCTTTTCGTGTGAAACGGTGAACGAATTTGTATATCTTGGTTCACAAGTAAACTCCAACAACGAAATACAGGCTGAGATCCAACGAAGAATCATAACTGCAAATAAATGTTATTTTGGGCTACAAAACCATTTAAAAAGCAGGACAGTATCTCGAACCACAAAAGTGCTAATATATAAAACCTTGATAAGACCAGTACTCACCTATGCTTCTGAATGTTGGACATTGACTGGTACATAGGAAGCACTCCTCCTAAGGTTTGAAAGAAAGATCCTAAGAAGAATTTACGGACCAATTTGCACCAATGGAACCTGGAGAATTCGCACTAATGCTGAAATTACGAGGCTCTACATGAATCCTGATATCGTAAGAATAATAAAGGCAGGACGTCTCCGATGGGCAGGGCATATAGTTAGAATGAGCCCAGATCAGATTCCTAGAAGAATTCTAGATGAAAAGGTGTATGGCACGAGAAGAGTGGGAAGACCTCGGCTACGATGGATTGATGGAGTGGCAGCGGACGCAAGGACCATCTTGGGGATCCGCAACTGGAGAGCGGCGGCGGCAAACAGAGAGGACTGGCGAACTAAGGTGCAGGAGGCCTTGACTCTTCAAGAGTTGTTGCGCCATTGATGATGATGATGATGATATTAAATTGATTGATAGAACAAATCTGAAATTTTCTAGTCTCTAAATCTAATTTGCCACAATTCTTTGAAACTATAAGAAAAGTTATAATTAACAACAAAAAATTGTACTATGGCACTATACTATATAAAAAAAAATAGACAATAATGAGTGTCAACATTCATAGATAAAAACAATAAAATAATAAGTAATTAGGAATAAATATAATGGTTGAATAATTTTATTATTATTATTTTTTTCGTTATTTATTATTATTTCCTCCCCTTAACACTGAGTGAGACTAATGAGATATTTCCACATGGTTATGTCATCAAAAACCAACTCCAAGAGAAGCCGCTCCTTAGAGACAGTTAAAATGAGTCCACCTGCAAAGCAAAATTCACGTAGGTCTAATAAGAGGAATACTCCGCCCATCACTCCGCCCTCTATAGAATCTCAACCGGGAACTTCAACACAAGGGATGACAGAAGAGTCCCCCTTCTTCACTCCAAATCCATACCAAATATTAACCAACACAGCTGTAGAAACCATGGAATCAAATCCTACATCCCAACCTGCACGACCTCCTCCTATCTTCGTCAGAAATGTTGGAAACTTCTCACTTTTATGCAGTCAACTAAATAATATAATCGGCACCGGAAAATATTCTTGTGTAAGCAGAACAAAGGACACTAAAATCATGCCGGATTCCCCTGATTCATACCGCCGTATAGTAAAATACTTATCGGAAACGAAGGCTGATTTTCACACCTACCAGCTTAGGGAAGAGCGTTCACTGAGAGTAGTTATTAGAAACCTCCATCCCACAACACCTACAGAGACTATTAAAGAAGAATTGACAGCCATGGGATATAAAGTTCGGCAGGTTACTAATGTTGTTAAAGATAACAGGGCACATCCCGGGGCAAGCGGCAAGACTACATTACCTTTATTTTTTGTAGATCTTGAACCAACACCAGGTGTCGAACAGATTTATGAAGTCTCAAATATCTATTACACCAGAGTCCAAATAGAAAAAACCTTACCCCAAGCGGGACATAGTCCAATGTCACAACTGTCAGGCATACGGCCATACAAAAACGTATTGCCATCACATACCGAGATGTGTAAAATGTGGGCAAACGCATAAATCAAATGAATGCACCAAATCCCGAGAGGTCCCAGCAGTCTGCGCCCTCTGTCAACAAGGACACCCGGCCAACTACAAAGGTTGCCAGACATATAAAAACCTTCGGAACAGGTTTCAACCAAATCGACCACAGACCGAAGAAATCTCGCAGAGCAGAGGAAGACAGCCTTCGAAACTTGCTACCTCATCTGTATCGTTTGCAGAAATGCTGGGTGGAAAAACATATCAGAATGGAAATGGGGCCATGCCGCCTCCTCCTCAACAGACCCAATTTCATGAACCCCAACCTCAACAACCACAGTACCAACAGACCACTCAACATATTCCAGTACCACTAGCCCAACCTAATCCTTACACCCCTCATCAGATCCCACATATTCCTCCTCCCCCAACTACCTCAGATCTCACATCCTTATTTACCTCATTCCTGTCAGAGTTGAAAACTCTTATTAATCCACTTATATCACTCCTAACAAATGTTATCCCTCTTTTAATCCCTCTTCAAAAAAATCCTTAAATGCCTCCCACAAAACCCTTATCCATTCTCCTTTGGAATGCGAATGGTATTCGAAACCACACTAACGAACTAACATCCTTACTGTTAGACAAAGAAGTTGATGTAGCATTAATCACAGAAACCCGACTGACCAGTAAACAACGATTCAGTATATCACAATACCAAACTTACCGAACAGACCACCCTGACGGTAGAGCCCATGCCGGAACTGCTGTCATCATTCACCATTCCCTCTCTCACCACGTACTCCCTTTACCTTCAAATGAATTCCTACAATCCACAGCAGTTGTTATCAAAACCTTTTCCTTTCCCGTCTCGATTGCAGCAGCTTACTGCCCCCCAAATAAACCTATTTCCACATCCCAGTTCAACTCATTTTTTAATTCCTTAGGTCACCGATTTCTCCTAGGAGCTGACTTCAATGCTAAGCACCAGCAATGGGGTTCAAGAACTACCAACTCCCGTGGGCGAGCATTGCAATCTGCACTTAGTTCCCAAAGATCCTTTATTTCTCCCGGTATTCCTACCTATTGGCCCACAGACCCTAACCGAAACCCCGACCTTCTTGACTTCTTCATTCATTCAGGCTTAGGACCTCTCCATTACTCCATAGAACGCCTGAATGAACTTTCCTCCGATCATAGTCCTTTAATTCTTACCCTATCCGTTACCCCAATTCTGAAACCTCCTCCCCCATCATTTATAAGAGGGCCTGTAGACTGGAACCTCTTCCGTCAATTTATATCCGACTCTATAGACCTCAGGGTATCCCTAAAAAACCCCAAAGACCTTGACAATGCTACCAATTCCTTCACAAACATTATCCAACAAGCAGCCTGGGCTGCATCCTTACCTCGTTCCCCTCCCAAAGGTCGAAAGAAAAATCCTTTATCCCAAGATCTACTGGACCTTATCCAATCCAAACGCCATGCCAGAGCCATTTGGCAAAGAACCAGGCATCCAGATGATCGGAAATCCTATAATTACCTCACCAAACTCCTTAAAAAAAATTTGGCTACCTCCAGATCCGAATCCTACAATTCCTATCTTTCATCACTCTCTTCTTCAGATAACTCCCTCTGGACCACCACTAAAAAACTCCTAAAATATCAACCCACCTCCCATCCCCTCCGACGTGAAGATGGATCCTGGGCGGCTTCTGACGAGAACAGATCCGAAGAATTCGCCCAGCACCTTTCCAGCATATTTGTTCCCCATCCTGAATCTAACTCCACCCACACATCAACGGTCCAAGAATTCCTTGATTCACCAATTCCCCTATCCTTACCTCCCAAAGCAATTAACCCCTCTGAGGTCAAATTCCTTATAAAAAAATTAAAACCTGGTAAATCCCCTGGATACGATCTCCTTAGCTCACAGATCCTCAGGCAACTTCCTCATAAAGCCATCATATTCCTCACCTACCTATACAATTGCATCCTCCGGACAACCCATTTTCCTTTGCTATGGAAGCACTCCATTATTATCCTTTTCCTAAAACCGGGCAAACCTCCCAACAACCCTTCATCTTATAGACCAATTAGCCTTCTCCCAATCCTATCAAAAATTTTTAAAAGGCTCCTTCTTAAAACGTATCCTACCCATCCTCGAATCACAAAATATTCCCTCTCACCAGTTTGGATTCCGCACTAGCCACTCTACAGTCCAACAAGGCCTTAGAGTTGTTGACCACATATCCTCCGCACTTGAAAGCAAACAATATTGCTCCGGCGCATTTCTGGACATAGCGCAAGCTTTTGACCGGGTATGGCATGCCGGTTTGCTTTTCAAACTTAAAACCCATTTACCTCAATCACTATTCCTAGTTCTCCGATCCTACCTCTCTAACCGTTCCTTTCGAGTTCGCTGCGGAACGGAGTACTCTAACTGCTACACAATAGAGGCCGGTGTTCCACAGGGTAGCGTGCTCGGTCCAGTCCTATATATCCTCTATGCTGCAGATATCCCTACTACTCCTGATACTTTCCTTGCAACATTCGCTGATGACACTGCTATCCTTTCATCCCATCCAGATCCCTTAATAGCATCCCATAATCTCCAAACCCACTTATCCCTGATTGAAGACTGGTGCAATGACTGGCGGATCAAAGTAAATGAATCTAAATGCACCAACATAACCTTTACCCTCCGCCGTAAATCCAGTCCTCCTATCTACTTCAATGGTATCCCGCTACCTAAAGCTGACACAGTTCGGTATCTTGGTTTCTACCTAGACAAAAGACTTACATGGAACCCACACACTCGACTCAAAAGGCAAGAACTTAACAGACGCTTTAGTCAACTGTATAGACTACTAAATAGGACATCTCATCTTTCCATTGAAAACAAACTTTTTATATACAAAACCATCATCAAACCCATTTGGACTTATGGACTTGAGCTGTGGGGGACAGCAAAAAAGTCGAATATCAATCGCATTCAATCCTTCCAATCCAAAATCCTCCGAACTATAGTAAATGCTCCTTACTATGTTTCCAACAAAATCCTACACAACGATCTCAATATACCACACGTCCTCGACCTCATACCTCTTAAATTTTCGAAATTCCATCGCAACCTTTCCTTTCATCCTAACCCTCTGGCTCAATCTTTATCTAGCTCCACCCATCCTGATAACCCACCTCGCAGACTAAAACGGCATTGGCCCTGAGATCTTTTGTAAAATTTATTTATTATGGAGTGCTGGCAATGGCCAGCTTCTCCACTCATGTCCGGCGTGAATGTACTATAGCGCTCTCACTCAGCCTCCACTGGGTTTTTTACACCAGTGACGCAGCTGAGAGAGAAGAGCTGGGACCTCTCTATGCCTGGCTTGTCCCTCCATAATTGGAGGGAGGGGTCTGGCTGGGGGTCCCTAGGATGAGTGTGTATTGTAAATAAAGTACGATTGTGTTTTTAACATATAATTTAATTTTGTTTTATTTTTTATTATTACTATTTATTTATTTTTTCTTACTCAATGTTTTATTTTTTCTTATTTTAGTATTTCATTTTATTTATTTGTATATTGTTCATGTATAGGAAGTTCTTTCTGTTATCTTTTATTTATAATATAATTTTAAAAAAATTTTAATTTTAGATATCGTCGTAAACCTACGAATTCGTGTCCTACAGTATCCTTTAATGATATTCCACTAATTCCTCCGCTACCAAGGACTCCACTTGGACAAACGTCTTACTTGGAATCCACATACAAGACTAAAGAGACAAAAAACTGCCCGTCGTTACAAATTACTTCAACATTTAATTTGGGGTTCCACTAAACTATCCAATTCATCTCGTATCCAATCCTTTCAATCCAAAATACTTCGAAAAATCCTCAATTCTCCTTACTTTGTCACCAATAAACTTATCCATAAAGATCTTAATGTTCCATATGTTGCTAATTTAGCCCAAACCAGATATCTATCCTTTCATAGTAAACTCCATAAACTCACAAATCCACTAGTCCTTCAACTTGCTTCCCAATCTATTCCCGATAACCTTCCGAGGCGTCTGAAAAGAAGATGGCCTAGAGACCTTCTAGTGTAGAATTTTTTTTTTTAAGTGCCACTGATGAGTAGTCCTTTTCAAGTTTTAACATGTTATTTTAATCATAATCAGCCCATTTACTAGATGTATATGTTTTGTACAGTTGCAAATTTCAATAAATGATATGATATGATACCCCGAAAATGTTCTTTTTACAGATACCGTAATAAAGGACAAGTAATTGAATAAAAAATAAATAGAATGGCAATGGAATCACGAATAAATGTAATACAAATAAAAATATTCATTATTTTTTATTCAATTAAAAATGTATTTCAATCATACCAAATTCTGTAAAGAAAACAACCACATCTAATGCCTTTTTTTTATTTAACCGTGGGGTATACATGAGTGGGTGGATAACTGTACTACTCTATGAATGAATAACAGACTTCTCTAACATTTACTATACAAACTTTCAAAGCCAATTAATTACAAAATACTTATTTATATGACTGTGATTAGACCTATTTGGACGTACGGAGTTGAGCTTTGGGGCCGCACTAAACTTTCCATTTTTTTCTCGTATCTAACCTTACTATCCGAAATACTTCTTAAAATCCTCAATGCTCCTTATTATACAATGAACAAACTTATCCATAAAGATCTTAATGCCCCGTACGTTGCAAATTTGGCCCAAACCAGATGCCTATCCTTTCATAGTAAACTCAGTACCTACTCGAATCCACTAGTCTCCCAACTTGCTTCGCACTCAATTTCCAATAATCCTCCCAGGCGTCTAAAAAGAAAATGGCCAAGACTTTCTAATGAAGAACTTTTGTTGAGGTACTACTAGTGAGTACCTTAACATGTTACTGGCATATGATTGTAATAGTTATTTTCAAATTTACTTCTTGTATATAATTGTATATACAGTTAATATCAATAAATAGTTAAAATTAAATAAATTGTATAAAATGTTTTTAAGTTTAAACAATTCTAAATAAACACTGAACACTGAAATTTTAAAATATCGTTTAAAATTTTAAACATTAAAACTTATACTATGTTAAAAGTGGATGTACTTCCTTTGATTCGTCATTAATAATTTTTTTAATAATAATTAATTAATTTTGTTAATGCTACCTCTTCAAAAAGTTGTAGTTCATCCCACACAAGTGTCTCTTCAGTAAGCACTTCACCTTTCGTCTAGTCAAGAACCTGATGATTTCAGCGTGATACTGACCGCTTCTATAAAAATACCCAAGTTCAATAGACACTTATTTATATTTTTTCCTTATATGGATACGAATATCATACGATACTTTGATTTGGTGTTGCGAAAAATACTAATTTTTAGAGACGTGTCGATTTTAAATATTTTTTTTAAAATTTTTTATACGATGAAATATACCAGAAAATCGATCCATGAGTACCGTTAAAATTTTATTTTATTTTATTTCAATAAAATTATAGTACATGTCAGAATTATTAAAAAAAAGTTTTTTATTATTATTATTTTTTATCTCGCTTTTTGCGGTTTCTGAACTGAGGTGGTAAACCAACTTCAGCTTAGGTTTACTTTATTTTTTTTTTCTCTCCTCATATGTTTAAAAATTTCCGAACAATCCTTGCCGTGTCCAGGAGTACCGCCTGTTGAGCCTCTCTGAGTACATCCAATGCAAATTCAAAGGCAAATTCAGATCATCAACACCAACTACAGTTGAAGTCGGGATCAGCCCGTTTGTCGATATTACAATTGGCGTCACCACTGCTTTTTCTAGGCGATACAATTGCTTCAATTCAACGGCCAGTTCCTGATATTTTCGTAACTTCTCTCCAACGGTGGAAGTCATATTTTTGTCGTTGGGAACGGCGATATCAACTATCCGTGCTGTCTTTTGTTCTAGGTTTATAAGTAATATGTCTGGTTTGTTGTGTCGCACAGTGTGGTCCGTCAGAATAGACTTGTCCCAATATAGCTTGAGAGGCCCATTTTGAAGCAACCTATCTGTGTTCTTACCTATAATATTGTGTTTGTTTCTCAAATAGGTTCAATTTCCTGGCTATGGACTGATGCACAATATTGGCCACATTATTATACCTTTGGAGATATTCCGAATTGGCTAGTACTACACATCCACCAGTGAAATGCTGGATCGACTCCAGTGTCGCGGAACATAGTCGACACTTGTCCGAAATGCATGTGTCCTTTTGAGAGGAAGCTATTATTATTATTATTATTATTATAAGCTATTATTATTATTATTATATTGAAGAAAACAAAAAAACAATCAAGAAATAAATTAATAAACAGAAAATAAAATTTATTGTCTACAACAAGTTATATCGGTAATAAATACAGCTAAAACTACTAAATTAAACACAACAAAATAAATAGTTGTTGAAACAGTGATATTTTCGGTGGTACAGATATACCAGCGATTATTTTTGAATACCTAGAGCAGTTTAAGTATCTAGGGTCTACAAATTCTAGGTAAAATGAAATATTAGAGGAAATGAAGGTAAGAAAAACGGAAACGCCAGTTATCTTTTGGTCGCAGAACTACTCCTGAAATTTAAAAAAATAACTATCTCTACTAAACTTGACTCACTATTAGTCAAGGGAAGTCCAATCCTTAATTTTTAAAAATAAATTACTGCGAAGAATATTTGGCATAGAAAAGAATGATCATATGGAGGAAATTAGAAAGCTCCACGACGCGGAATCGTAGAATATTTTTCAGGTCGGTATAGTCTAGGTAAAATGGGCGTTTAATGACGTTGGATTTAGTAATAATTTATTTCCAAAAAATGTTATCAGTTTTGAGCCGTCCGAAGAGTAGACCGAGAAGTAAATGGGTTGATTATTTCAGAGCTGATCCTGAGGGTACTGATGAGGTGTGTTGGAGGTAGATTTGAGATCAGGTTTTTATTGGCATTGAACCATCTAATTTATTTATTTAATTAATACAATTCAAGCCCAGTTTAAACACATTTTTTTTTTTTTTTTCCAAATCCTCTATTAAGAAATCCAACATTTTCACATATATGTCATATATTTTTTTGCATTCGTAAATGTTACCAGCGGTGTTAAACAGCCTTCATTGAACATTGCAAAGGGAAAGAAAATGTTTTAATTTGTAAGAGTTCTAAAACCATTATGGAAGATCTTCTCCTACAATACTTACGTCTTCTTTTAATCATCAGAAAGAGGAATTTATATGTAATAATTATAAGTACTTATACATAGGTATCCCAAAATATTGTACGTCGTAAAATAAAACCAAATTATAGATTAATATTTATATATCTGTGGCACCTGTGCATAGTGGGCTAAGTCGAATTTTGAGCTATCTACATTATCAGAGAATTACAATTTTTTTCTCTTTTCTTATATCTAACAGGCTAAGTGTTCCGTCCATTGCAATGAAGGATATTCCTTTGTGAATCGTGGGCTGATACTCCAATCTTGAACTTTTATTTATGAAAAGCGAGTCGAGTTTACGAAACCCCTTTTGCACAAAAGGAACAGCTACATACAAATAGAAAAAAAGATAATGAAAAGGGCACTATGCATTGGGGGAAGGTAAGATGTCTTAACTATCACAAAGATACCTGCGGTGTTCTCTACTACAAGTCGACTCTCGATATGAATATTAATTTTAAAACAGTAAGTTTTTTTAATAAGGCTACAAAAATTAGAGCCAGCAAACAGATATGTTGAATCACTTCCGGTAGTGGCAGAAAAGAAGAAAGATCTGTTAGATCTTTTTCCCTACATTTAGGCATTTAGGCAATTCTATGAAGAGCTGAAATTTACATCTAAGCAGGATCTGTACCCAGATTTAGGTGAAGAAGAAGACAAATGACAGAAAATTATAGGTGTTTTTTTTTTTTTTTTTTTTTTTCAGTGTTTTAAAAACTACCAATAAAATAATTATTTTTTCTTTAGGCATGCTGTGTATGTTATTTTATTTTCTATTAAGTAAAAAAATATATAAATAATGTCAAAAATAAATTTTTGAAAAATATTATTTAATGTGTACTTAATTTTTCTCAACTCTGAAAATTAGTTAAGCACTTGGCTTTTAGAGGTCAATCACGTTAACATTAATCACTTAGCCTATTTCACACAAAATCGATTTTGTGTAATGCGGGCTAAGAGTTCGATTTTTTTGGAATGATTATTATTAAATATTAGAATATTGGCAAGAATTGAAAAATACCTTACCAACATAAATAGAAATGCACTATCAAGAGTTTAAGCCCCACAAATTTGAATTTTTTTAACTGGACGATTTTGGAAAAAATCTCAAACATTCAATTCAGTTTTCTTAAAATCGCAATTTTTGCACTTAGCCCACTGTGCACAGGTGAAAAGATATATTTATGTATATAAATATATTTATTTATCTAATACTAAATTATGCAGAAAAAAACGTTATTATATGTTCTTGATGATAAATGAAATTTGCTGTTTACTGATCTATTACTAGAATATCTATCGTTTTATTAATAGATTTGGTTGATTTTTTTAACTCTCCTATGGAATATTTTTTTTAATATAAATTTATTTTTTACTGAGGAACCGTAATCGAAGATCGACAAATTTTAGTAACAACACATCTCTAGTAAATATATTCAAATAAATCACGTATTAATCAACACACACAGATTATCTACTACACCTATTAAATTTTTTGTTATTCAGATATTTTTAAAGATGCTATGGTTTTAAACGTTGTTAAAGTACAAATGAAAACAGTTAAATCGGTTGAAATGCAAAAAATACGGATAGGTTTCTAGCTTCCTATTAAAAACGTAAGCGAATTATTTCCTTATTTTAGCGTAGAAATAACTAGACGTTTCCTGAAGAGTCCAGTTACTCAGAATATCAGGAATCGTTATCAATTCTATTTTCCTTATATTAAGACATAAAGCTATTAACGTAACAAAATTAATTATAATGATAAATTAACAATATTAAAATATAAAACAAAATAATATTGTATATAATTTCTAAATATAAAACGAAACTCTTATAAACCTTTAAATTGGTATCACATCAAATCTCCATAATTTTAATTCTTTTCAAGGATCTAAATCAAGCTTGTAAATAAATCAAATAATCCTTAAGGGCTTAAAATAAAAACATGTTCCGCAGATCAGGAAAAAAATAAATCAAAAATATTCCCTTAAAAATATTTTAATTATATATTTAAATGTATGTTTATATATACACTAAAAGATAAAATAATACACACAGTTGATTTTTTCATTTCTCTGCTAAATGTTTCATTATTTTTTAGGGATTTACGCACTCATATACTTTAACCAAGGCATATAAAAGGTATTAGGATTATTTGAAATATAATTAAATACAAAAATATATTTAAATAGTAGTTAAAAAAAATACCTAGCAATTTTAAATTTACTAAATTTCTAATTAAATAATAAAAGTCAATTTTTTAAAAAAAAATTCCGGTTTACTTAATGTTGTTAATAATCCTAAAACGTTTTATATGCCTGCATGAATGTTTAGTAAGGTTCTTGAGGTTCAGTAAATAAATAAAAACAACTACTTGGCGACGGATATGGTATCGACTAACTAAATTCTATCAATGCATTGTTAGAATTTAGTTAGTCGACCAGTAACATTGGCATGATTATGAGAACAATATAGTCTCGAAACGTCGCCAATATATATATATATATATATATATATATATATATATATATATATATATATATATATATTTATTAATTTTTGCCACTTCTGCAGTAAACCCTTCGTGTATATTTCACGAATGTGTGCATACACCATGCAAAAAGCATATATTGTTTCGTGTACATTTTTGTTATACTGCGAATCAATTCAAAATTGAAATAACATTAATTCACATTATATAAAAAAAAAAAAATCAAAGAAAGACATATATGAATTGAATGAATAAATTGAAAAAAAAGTAAATGTAAAAAGAAACACAGCCATCTCCAAACAAGTCTTTACTGCAATATAAATTTCAGGATTTCCTAACGCCCTTTCTGAACAGCGTCACTGCTTCCTTGATCCTTCGAACCAATTATTGGAATCCCTCACAATGTTACCTTATTACCTATATTACTTAAATTTTTAATATCTTTTTTTTTCCATAGGAAGAAAATTGAGTTTTGTTTTTAAAATAAGAAAACATCATTTAAAATACAATCGCGATTCACTCTAGTTCTGCCTTCCAGACATTGAAGTGCCTTCTCCAACCCAGCAAAACCCTTCTTCATGAGAAATTGTTAATGACGATTTGTTACCTAGTTGACTGGCCTCCCCATCCTCCAGCCTGCCTGTAGTAATGCCTTAAATTGCCTAATGTCTTGTTCAGCAATCGACTTTTAAAAAAATAAAAATAATAATACATTATAAAATAAATTAAAAAATAGACAGTTCGGTTGATCGAGACTCGGTTAATCAAATTCCAAGTTTATGCGTAACTACTACCTACTGCAATTCATAATAAACGACGTTTAAATTTTTTAACATTTTTACTAATTTTGTTTCGAATTAAGTTTTGAAATGAATTAACTAAAACGAAAAAAAAAATACACAAATATCATTGTATCATGGTAGGAATATTTGAAATGGCATCACGATATTTCGGTGTATCGATATTTGTTGTCCCAGATATATTGTGTATCGTTATTCAAATAGAAAACTTTTATGGAATAATTGCTGAAATCTTCCACAAATGTGGGCAATTATTAATATGGATGGCTTTATGGTTACATTCAAACAATATGTACAATAAGAAAGAAAAAATAAAAAAGATGACAGATAACAGAAAAGAACTATGTGATAAATAAATAATAAAGACTATACAGTATATAAATGACATATTTAAACAAATATAATAATAATTAAATTAAATTAAAAATGAACAATAATAACAATAAACCTTCAACAATAAAACTTCACCTTTATTATTTTCTTATCCCTGTCTTTTCTTATATCACCTTTTAATTTATATTTCCCTCACCCTTCTTTTTATATTACCTTTTTTTTTTTTCTACGTTACCCCTCAGTACCCTTACATTTTTTTTTCCTTATCATTTCTGTCTTGTCCTTATCCTTACCTTGCTGCTTAGTATTATTACTGATTTATGTATCTGTTCTTTTCTATAGCCTGTTTTGTATATAGTTATCAATACCATTCTGCATTTCATCTGTTTATCAGTATGTTATTTTTGTCACATCTAGTATTTTGTTCATTATATACCTCAAGAAGACCTGGAAGGCCGAAACGTTGGCACGCATTAAACTATTCGAGTTGGTGTTTATCTTTGACTGCATCCCTTATTATCTTCATCCCCATAAAAAGACCTGTTCTTCCAATTATGGAGAGACAAACCAGGTCAAAGAAATCCCAGCTCTTTTCTCTCAGCTGCGTCAATGGTGTAAAAAGAAACCAGTGGACTGTGTGAGATTGATATAGTACAGTCACTCATAGTATGACTAGAGAAGGTGGCCATTGCCGGAACTCCAACATAAATAAATTTTTGCAATAGTTCTCTCCACATACAAGACTAAAAGACAAGAAACTGCCCAACGTAACAGATTACTTCAACATCTAGACAAACGTTCAAAGCTCCCAATTAATTACAAAAGACTAATTAATATACGTGACTGTGATTAGACCTATCTGGGCGTAAGGAGTTGAGCTTTGGGGCTCCACTAAACCATCCAATTCATCTCGTATCTAATCCTTACAATCCAAAATCATTCGAAAAATCCTCGATGCTTCTTTCTTTGTCACCAATAAACTTATACATAAAGATTTTAATGTTTCATATGTTGCTGATTTAGCCCAAACCAGATATCTATCCTTTCATAGTAACCACTCAAATCCCCCAATTTCTCAACTTGCTTGCCACACCATTCCCGATAATCCTCCGAGGCGTCTGAAAAGAAGATGACCTAGATACGTTCTAAGGCGCTATCGTCATAACCGAGTTCCTAAAGCACTTCTGTCTATTCGTGTAACTTAATAATATACACAAATAGCATAGTTATGTTTTTTTTTATAATTCTATGTATCGTCATGAAATGATAGATGAAAATCACCAAGAATGGCAGATGCTACAATACCCAAGGTAGGCTGGAAAGAATTGCCGCTCAATTCTCCGCCACTAATTGTCGACTAATTGTATTCAATCAAAGATATGCAGCGGCAGTAGGGTTCGGGACACAGCACAGATGGCGCTCGCGTCTCGTTCAGTGATAGCACGTTTCGTCATTTTCCGTTATCAGTGGAGAGCTGGTCGTCTCCGGGTGTTATTGTCCTAGTGTTCCACGGGGAAAAAAATATCCGACAGTAGAGATTTGCGGTCGAGCGATGAAGACAGCTTACAAAGGTAACTGGACTTCAATGGATTTTTTTCGTGTACATTTGACTTCTTTGTCACCCTACTTATAAAGAAATCCTCACTAAGTACATATTACATGTATTCATTATAACTTTTTTTTGTTTCCTATGTATTGCTAGTACGAAAAAATAAATGCGTACAAAGTTTATGCATCATTCACTCTCATTAAGAATCAAAATTTATTCAATTATATTGATCAATTTTCTTAAATATCAAAATATTAATTTTCTTATTTATTTATCCAATCCATGCTAAATTTGTCAAACTCTAAATTTTAGTAAATTTAATTGATTTATTTAGTTATAATTAATCATAACATTATTATAGTATAGGATACAATTCATTTATTTTTTTATTTCTTAATCATATCTTAAAAAAATATGATATAATCTGATGCACGTTTTATTATTACACATATTTAAGATATGATAACAGGTTTTGTTTGATGTCCTCTACAAACATATCTACCGGCTTTTGACTGAATAAGCTCGTTGAAAAAGATTTTTTTTTTTTTATTATACAGGATGAAGAGACGATATTAAACCATACAATTTCTTTGTACAGATATAGTGTGATAATAGCATTTTTATTATAAAATAAAATTAATAAGATGATTTAATGCTCTGTCACATTCTGGAAAGGCACCATTAATGAAATAACTTCATCAAAGAAACTTTATGGTACGCGTATTAAATCTCTGGTGTTTCCTGAAGTCAGATATCAGAAATAGGAAAATATACTCTTAACTGATCGTTTCTGAGAATAAAATGAATATATACATTTGTGTGTGTGTGTGTGTGTGTGTGTGTATTAATGTATATGTTTCGCTATATATGGTATATATCGATACAAAATATTAAAAATTTGTATCTAGGAATGACAATAGCTAATTTTAACTTTGTCATTTTTATTCAAGTGATTAAACATCAAATAAATGTTAACAGCAGTTTGAATGTATTAATTAAAATATTTTCAATTAAAATTTTATTATATTTACACATATTTAGTTCCTCTGAATTGAAAAAAAAAAAAAAATGTCTTTTTGTTGTAGTATTCTCCTATTTATAATGATCTCATGTTATGATAGAATTTTTGTTGGTTTTCTGAATTTTTATATTAATGTACACATTTTTTGTTATGTTTTCATAAAACAGAGATTTTAACCTTTTTTTTCATTTTATATATTTTTAAAATTATTTTTTTGTAATATGATTTTTAATGAATCATTTATGTTTTATAAGAAAATTACTGTCAAATTTAAGGGAGAATTTTATTTTATTTCTTATTTGTTTAGTAAATAATAGTAAATGTGTGTTACAAAATCCATTTATATAGTATAAACAAAGAACTATCAAGTTATAAAGAATATAGAACAAAACATAATAAAAGAAAATAAATTAATTTAAAAAAAAATGTAATAACAGCACGTATACAATATACACTAACACTGCCTAAAGGGCATCGAAACAATAAACATTTTTTTATTTTTAATATATATTTTCAAGATTTTGTTGCAGAATTTCTAAAAATAATTCTTCTCATTCTAACTTTCTGAACTATATTTGTAAAAAAATCCATGTTGTAATTTTCAATAAAAGCGAGAAAAAAAATCAGTTTAAATAGTTTTGTGGAGGAAACAAATTTTGAGAAACGATATTGAATTTTTTTTAATTTTTTATACTTGATTTTTTTTTTTTTTAATTTCTATTTTTAATTATTGAGATAATTCTTTTGTGGTTTTTAAATTGACAATACGTCAGAAAATATTTATAATTCATTTTTAAATAGATTTTTTTTTTTTTTTTTGACTCCTTATAGACTAAAACAAACAAAACCAGAAGACCTGTAATCATATATATATATATATGATATATCATAGTAAGATACATTTCGATTGCTTTTCATTGCTATATTCAATAGTTAAAAATGAATTATGACTGTATAACGAAATAAGCGTTTTTAAAAGAAAATTAACGAGGGTGTAATTGTTAATCATTCGTTAAACAATTGCGGGGCAGGAAACATCTGCGAACATTGCATAAAGTCTTCAAGCCTTTTAGTCTTAATGAACGACCCATGTACATTGTGTCGCAGGTTCAAGGGCAGATCACTTTCCTATGTGAGGCTTTTTGTTTATAAACATGAAATGCGTATTTTTCGAGGTAATTAAACGGTTTTTAAATAAGCTTTATAGGTGGTATTTATATCCAAATATAAATAAATACAGGGTTATTTAATACATAACATATAAGAAACCGGAACGCATCGCTCAATACGTAATGAACTACTAAGACAGAGTTACAGATTTGTATTTAATATATTAAAAGCGTGTATATATATATATATAGAGAGAGAGAGAGAGTGAGAGAAAGAGAGAGGGTGAGAGAAGACAAATATACCGGTATAAGCCGCCACTGAAACAAAATTTTAACAATAAAACAATATAAATATATATTTATTTATTTATAATTTTTTTTGAGCTATTTGTTAAAATTCACATTATACAAATAATATAAAAATACATCTAGTAAATAAGATGATGATGCTCGTAATAATATTTGAGAATTAAAAATTAAGGAATAAAATAGAAGAAATTGATTTACATCCATAACCTCGAATCTTATCCTCCCATCAAATAATAATTTGGCACACAAAATATCTAAAAACATGAAAAATCGACTTTTCAGAATTTTTTTTTTTTTTAAATATTCATGATTGTATAGAATATATTCATCTAGTAAATGTGTAGGAAAGTGATTACAACTACTTGTAAAGCAACTTTCCATTGATAGCATTTCAATAAATTATATACTATAAGGTCCCGAGTCCAACTTCAATTCAAACGCCTCGGAGGGTTATGTGGAATAAAGTGGGAAGCTAGTTGCGATACAAGTGGATTTGAATGGTTAAGGAGTTAACTATAAAAGGATAGATATCTGGTTAAAGCAAAGTCAGAAACGTATGGTACTTTGTTCTTTATTATTTATAGGTTTGTTTGTGACAAACTAACGAGAATTGAGGATTTTTCTAAGGACTTTGGAATCGAAAGTAGTTTTTCTAAAATATTCATAAAGATGTTTGTTGCTATTAAATATTTATAATTAGAACAATCGTAACGGTAGTGGAAATTACTCCAGTAGTGGTCACTTGGAAAAGCTATGCTTTGAATCACGCTTCGAACTTCATATCCCAGTAAATTTATAATGAAAACCGGATCGATATAAAAATGATTTATAGCAAGCTGAAATTTTCTGGCAATATTCCTTCTTAAATTTAGTACACAATCTTCTCAAAAGTCGTAAGATTTCAAATGTAGGCTTCTATCAAAAATAGAGAATCAAAGATAGAGCTTGATTAATTTTCTTGATAGAAAAGCTATCTTAATTAAAGTGGTAATACAAAAGAAGTAAATTAGAAACAATCTTGGCGATTTAGAATACTAATAATTATCCCAAAAATTTAACATTGATATCACGAGTATTTAAATATTCGTTAAATTAGCACAATTTTTAGCTGATCTACAAAAATTTGTTTAAACATTATATCTGGTTGGATTTTCATAGTTCCAAAGATATGTGGTGCAATAGGTAAGACCTAGAGAATTCCAGTTTTTTACTAGTATATTAAATTTAAGTATTTCCAATACCTATCGTATTTATTCTTTCACAATCCGAAATTGTTCATAAAATCCTCATTGCTCCTTTTTATGTCACAAATAAACTTATCCATAACGCTCTCGGATGTCCCATATGTTGCAGATTTGGCACAAACCAGAAACCTATATTTCCATATTAAGTTATAGTTTCGCAACTTGCTAACCATTCTTGATAACCCTTACAGGCATCTGACAAAAAGATGGCTTAGGGACCTCGTGTAAAAACCTTCTTGAAGGGCTAATGGGTATCTTTACAAGTCTTTTTTGTAATAATTTTTACACACTTTTACTGGATGTGTATGTTCTATACAGTTGTAAATATCACGAAATATATAAATTAAAGAAAAATTATACATGAAATATATACATTTAAGGAAATAAATGTGTTCTCTGACGTTACATCAATTAACTGTAATTTATTTTGTTTCATTTCTTTGTATTTACTGTAATGCAGCTTTCAATCAATTTCTATTACTTTTTTAAACATCACTAACAGTAATTCACAGGATTTGTAATTTGTGATTCTTTTAAATTCTAAATCACCTTGGCCAAAAAGGATATAAACCCGAGCGCACCATCAAATTGATAATTTAATTTAATTGTATCTCATATATTTATAATATGTATATATATATATATATATATATATATATATATATATATATATATATATATATATACATATTTAAATATTTCGTATAAATATTTTTTTAATCAATTATATTTAAAAACAGTTTCAGCGAATCAGTTATTCCAAGATTTGTTGTTCTCAGCGAAAAATCCTACGAAGGTATATTTTGTGTTGGTGTTAAATTTTAGTTTAACAATGTTTAGAAGTAATACCATATGATTGTTTTTTTATTTTTATAAGGTTATGAATAAATAAATAAAAAAACATTTTTCCTCTCGTGAATATCTTGAAAAAAAACTAAAAGTCTCACAGGTTTTGAAATTTCCTAGACAAACGAGCGAATTTTGTTCATGACCTATTCAGAAATTTTATAAATAATAAATTAATTTTTAAAGTATATTTTGTTAAAGGTTTAAACCTCAAATCGGTTGCTTGGATCTAGTAAGGATAACAATTATGTAGTTATTTTAACAAAGAAGATTTAAGACACTGAATAACTGAAGTTTTTAAGGAATTTATATTAATTATAATAATAATAGTGAAGTTGGCTGTAAGAAATATATGAAGTGTATAATCTGGGTCGGGTTCGGTCGCCCTGAAGAACGCCTGCAAGGTAGGTTGAAACGTCGGGACACCATTAGAAGTTTTTTAACTTAAAAAAAATATATTTTGTTTATTTAAATGAAATTATTTAAAAAATGTGTAAGGACTTTCTATGCACGCTGAAATCTTGTAAAATCTTTGGAAAAAAAAAGTTTGCAAAAATGGTTCGTCCAAAGTTGTTTTTACCAATAAAATTAATATTTGACTTTCATATCGACTATCAAATTTACAAAATAAAATTTTTAATTAGAACTAAGTCAAGGTTTCGATAAATTTAACCAAACTTTTTTAACAATCGTTTCCTATTCTTCTTATAAATTTCTTTTTCAATATTATTTAAGAAAATATTCCAAGTTATTAATAATTTTAATTTTTTAAATATACATTTCTTTGTACCTATTAGTCAATATTTTAATTGCATTTGGAGATCGCAATTATTTCTGTAACTGTAATTTTATTATTTCTTAATTGTATAATCAGCTTCATTATTGTTTTAGGAATTATGTAATGTTATATTTTAACGAGAAGGTTACACAAAAAAGTAAATTATCTCTTGAAGAAAGAAATTTCGAAAACAGATTTTCTTAGTTGATTATTATTAAGTTTTAATAATAACAAAACCAGTTATTATTTATATAAGTTATGGGTGCCATAACAATTAATCTGTAACTTTCCATGTAAAATCCATCTGTACTCAGTGGTGTGAAACGGATGGATTGCGTCGCATAAGCATATAAACAATTCATTAGTTAACGTTTTTGTAAAGAGGCGATTATTTCCTTAAGAACTATATTTATTTTGGATTTTTTTATTTTTTTATTTTTAAAAGAATAAAATTAATATATATTTTTAAAAAGTATAAATAAACCTGTTACCATAAGACCCAATTTGGAAAAAAAAATATTTTGCGGATTTCAGGCAATCCATTCTTTGTCTCCGTAAAATACGTTAACTCCGCAAAAATTTGTTTAGTTATCAAATAAATAACCCAAACTTGAAAGGTAGTCGATTTGTTTCAAGCCATTAATGAAAGGGGAAAAAAATGATAACATTCCCTATTTTATACAAGAAAAATTAAATTCTCCACACATGATACTGGCTGAAAGCAGGGGCTATGATTAGGACGTCGGCAACTGATAAGAAGGAAACGTGGGGAAAAATAGTTATTTTAGTACACATTTGACGTATATTTGATAGTTTTAGTGATATTATCTAATCTATTGTATGTAATTTAATTTCTGTCGACACAACTATTACTATAAGTTCACGTACCCAATAAAATGGACACAGGTATATTTTGTTTAACTGTTAGGTTATCCTTATATATATAGTAATATTTGCTATAGAGAATATAAATTAAGTAAATATAATAAAAAACGATTACCCATAAAATAACTACCTATTGTTAGTTTCTTCAAAAGTTATTACACTTCAATAAAAGTACATACATACATACATCGGTGGCTCTACATCCCGTCACCGAGACTGGGCCTCCTCCTTCAATAAAAGTACCAATATTAAAAAAATCCTAGGCCATCTTCTTCAAAGGATTGAGAATTTTTTCGAATGATTTTGAGTTTATTTTTCATCTTGTATCATCCTTCTTCCTTGAGGAACCCTACTGATTAAAAGATAAACACATTATATTAGGAATTACTTTGAAAACATCATTGAGATGGGAAAACATAGTAACGAAGAATGTAGAAGATAGGAATTTACGGAGTTCGTTAAGTCCCGAGTACCATACTCGGTCAAAAGCCTGTTCTACGGCTAGAAAGGTTCCCGTATAATACATTCCAATGCAGAGAAACTAAGTCCATCACTTGATGACATTTATGTACAGTAGAGTTTGGTGTTTTGAAATAAAATTGGTTATCTTGGATGATATTATTGGATTCTAGGATAGGGTACAGGGGTTTCAGAATGAGTTTTTTCCCTGGATATAGCTGATAAGGAGCGAAAGAGATATTGGCCTAACGAAGATGGATGTTCAGGAGGATTTTGTTTTTGGATGGGGTATCATATTGACTACCAATTAATTTCAAAACACCCATTTAGATGACATGATATAATTTTTACGTTTATTTGTGAAATAAACAAATAATGGCTAAATGAGTTTGGATTGTACGAATTTGATGGTTAAGTTTACCCCTAAAACTCAACTATCTATATACAAATAGGTATAACGACTCATGTAAATGATCCTTTTGTGATTAATTTGGAGCATAAAACGTTTTTCTAGTAAATGTTTAAGTTGTCGAAAACGACGAGCAGTTCCTTGTTATTTATAGTGTTGTATTTATATGATAAGAAGTTTGTCCAAATTGAGCCCTAGGTTCAAAAGATATCAGTGGAATATTATGAAAAAATACTGTCAACTAAGGATTTTCTAGACAGGAAGACAACGAGGAGTAAAGGGTATTTGAGGAAATTTGTTTGGATTTATTTAAATCTTATAATATAATATATATATTATATTATTACATGTATTCACCGTCTATCTTTGAATCCATACAAGTTATTAATAAAAGTAAGGGCTATTTAAGGTGAGTTATATTTTTCTCTCTTTTTTTTCTAAACATATTTTTAGCAATAGTAATGGACACTTGAAAATCAATCAAATGCAATTAATTTTAAAATAATTCGAATTGGTTTTAACAATATACTGTATTTTGTACTTTTATAGTTCTTTTGAACTCAATATCAATCATAGATAAAATGGCTAATAGTCCGTGTTCGATTCCGGCCTGAGCAGGTTTTATTTCGAGGCGTACACACGTAAATTTCGACCCTTTAGAATAGGTTAGTAACCTGTAGGGTAACCCGTGCGTTCTGCATTAGTTAGAATAAGGACGTTAAACCCCAATTACAAAAAAATAATAAATAAATAAATAAAATATTCTGTAAAGCTGGAGCTCATCATATTTTTTATCTGCTTTCAAAGACTCATTGGATGAATAATTTGTATTTAGGATTATGAAACAGTTTTAACTAAAAGTTATTATAACAACTATATTTTCCTTATATATATCGTTTCGTTGTTTCTATTGCTTTAATTTACTAATGAATATTTTTAACTTTATCGAAGGTTACTGTATTAATATTGTTAAGAACAGTCCTCGGTATTTCCTATGTTAACTTCGTATTACATGATCAAATTTCTATGAATTATTTACAATTATTAAGATTCTTTAGAAATCCATTGATGGATAAGCAATAAATAAAAAATGAGAGTCGCTGATTATGACAGTTTATTGAGAAATCAGTGATAACACGCAAGTGTATCAAAACATGTTAGCGTGTTTTAATTTAGAGTAAATTAATATTAAATTTTATATAATATATTAAAATATTTAGTGTTATTTAATACACTACTATTATTGACTTATCATTATTGGTTTACCAAATCGTTGGGTAGAAGCATACCCGACCATTGATCGCCAGTTTTCTATATTTTTTTATGTTGCCTTCCAATTCTTGAGAAGTATAGGTGAGAACTGTCTTCCCTGTAAAGATTAGGACGTCCAACCCGTCTTCTTCCATATAAATTTCAGGGAAGAATTTGCTTCTCAGCACCTTCCTTTATATTTCTTTATCTAATTCTATTTTTTCCGTTATAAATATATTCCGTCAGATTATAAACAAATAATTTCTAATTTCTCTTCCACTCACTAGGCTTTCTGTGCAGGTGAGATTAAAGACATCCCTGCACCCTAATTTCTGTACTTATCATTTCTACAAAAAATTGTCAAGGACGTCTGTGTGATCAATCTCTTACGGATATTGATACTGTTGGCACATCAAAAGCAAGAGCTTTCAAAGCGTTACCCGCAAACTGCTAGTTTTTTCTGGACAAAATTGCGTTTGTAGAAATACAGATATTTTTATTTATATTTAGACTCACTAATCCAACTGATCCTTCACATACTGCCATGGTAATTTTCAGGAAAATTCTCAAAAAAACAGGAAAATTATATATTTTTTTTATTAACAATTTATTGATTTTTACAACGGTATACATTATATACGACAAGTAAATTGGAGGACAATTATTACAGTGGCATGTCAATAACGTGTAAGAGCTAAGCACTAGTAACACTTCAATATTACATTAGAAGGTCTCTTAGCCATCCTCTTTTCAGAGATCCCGGAGGATTATCGGGAATGGAGTGTGAGGCAAGTTGGGAGACTAGTGGATTCGAGTGGGTATGGAGTTCACTGCGAAAGGATAGGTATCTGGTTTGGGGCAAATCAGCAACATATGAAACTTTATGTTCTTATGAACAAGTTTGTTTGTAGCATAATCAGGAGCATTAAGGATTTAACAAAGGATTTTGGACTATAAGGATTGGGTAAGAGTAGAATTGGGAGGTTCAGTAGAACCTCAAAGCTCAACTCAGTATGTCCAAATGGGTATAATTCCTGTCATGTAAATATGTCTTTTATAATTATGGGAGCTTTGAACGCTTGTCTAGTAAAATTTAGAGTAATCGGAACAGTTTCTTGTGTATTAAGTCTGGTATGTGTCGTATTTATTGTTTATTTTTATTTTTGGAACCTTTTAAAAAGATTCTTCTAAAGAGATAGAAATAGGATAACCTTTCTTATCGTGATAAATGTATTAATAAAATGAATGTAATAATCACATTTACATATTTTTATAATACTATTAAAAATTATAAATTATCGTTCACAAGCTTATACCATCTGTCGATTCCAATGTTTAATTTAATACATTTACAAAAATAATTGTTACTTCCTATTACTGATAAAAGTATAAATTTTAGTGATAATTTATGGATTAAAAAATAATAAAAATTTTTTAAGTCTGAAATTTATTTTTATACATTGCTAGATTGGATTTATATTTGACAATAAATATAAAATATAGTTGGCCGGTTTCTGTTCTTGAGCGCCAATGCACACAACGTAATCACAATGTTCAGATGCCTAACTCATCAGTTTGTGATATTCAAGGTTCTTGAACCTTCAGAAATCCAATATATATTGCTTTTATTGGTTGTGATTAAGATAATAATCTAAGACATTTAAAAAAAAAAAGAAAAAAAAAAGTTTTTTTTTGACTTGCTGTCAAATAAGTCAAAAAAAGGATCATAAAACCTAACACTTAAATGTACCTAATTAAATATAAACTTAATTTTTTTTATTAACATATACACATATTATGTGTTAATTTATATGTATAACAATAGTAAATTATAAGTGGCGATAACTATATTTTTTTTAGTACTGCAACAAATTTATTTACAGGATGAGTACCTCTTAGTGTCAAAAAAAAAAAAATTGGGTGAAATCAAAAATGAAGAAAAATGCCGCAGAGCTTACCTTTCTATTCCAATTCGTTACAGATATACGATATTTCAAAGACTTTTTTGAGGAAATCACGTTTTTTGCCATAAAAGATGTTATATCTCCACTTTGTTTCCAATTTTTCAAATTTTGAACACATTTTCGGATTAAGCATTAAATTTCCTATAAGAGCAGTTACCTTGTTACTTGAATTTTACAAACTTGGGACCTAAAGAACAGCTTGATCTTCACATTATTTATGGAAGTTACAATGTCTTATAATACTTCAATGCTGACAGTTTTTCCAAAAAAACTATTCACAAAACTGCAAATCTCACAAAAACTTACGACCTTAACAAGCTTTCAATTGGTGTGATCAAATTAATGATTACGTATCATTGTATCATATCATGACCACGTAAGGATTTTAAACACTTTTAAGAAAATTGTCATTTTTTTTTTTAATTTAATTTTTTAAGGTCTCAATTTTGTAAAATTCAAAGCTACAAAGTTTGAAAAATGTTTCAACAAAATGGAGTCAGCTTTTATGACAAAAAAACGTGGTTTCCTCAAAACATTCTTTGAATTATCGTATAAAATAACTAATAAATAAGTTAATAACTCAAATAGTATTTATTATCTACTACACCTGATATACAAGTTCATCAGGATTCAGACAATGTACAAAAAAAAAATAAATTTTTCAAATTCTTATTTAAGAATTACAATCCAGAATATAATAGTTCTTATTTAAGAACTATTCCAGAGCATTTGGAACGTTCATTTTCTTTTCATTTATACCTCAGGAAATCGAAAATGTCACTGAAACCTTTCACTAAAGACTGAAGATGGGTGGATGTAATAACAAGTTTCTGAATGTTTTAATAGTGTATTAGGCCTCGAAAACTAGTATAAACAAGTGATGAAATGAAAACTAATCTTTGTCCTATGATAACAACGATATCCTAACAATAACAAATAGGTATAATAAATTGGCTATTTTCTACATTTATTTCGTAGGTACTTTTGTTTCAGCAGTTCGAATTTGAAATCCAATTTCCAACAGAGAACTCATATTTTCAACGATTTGACCTTTGGATTGCAGTATTTATTCTTGAATTTTGCATTGAATTATTTTAAATCCTGTGGCAAAGCAGTGCTGATCTCGTACATTAAAAATTGCTATCTTATTAAAAATGAAAAAAAAAAAATTGTTTCGTTTTTTTTTAATTTTTAGGGAGAATAATCAATCGATGTGTAATAATGATATAAATAGAATTATACAGGGTGAGTACCTCTTAGTGTAAAAAACAAAAATTCGGTTAAACTAGACCAAAAATGTAGACAAATTCCACAGATCTTCCAGTCTATTGCAGATATACGATAATTCAAAAACTTTTTTGAGGAAACCACGTTTTTTGCTATAAAAGCTGTAATATCTCCACTTTGTTTAAATATTTTTCAAATTTTGACCACGTTTTCGGATATAGCATTAAATTTCCTACAAGACTTGTAACCTTGCATTTTACAAACTTAGGACCTAAATACAAGCTTCATCTTCACCTTGTTAGGGATGTTACAATGTCTTAAAATACTTCAACGCTCACCAAATTTAAAAAAAAAAATTATCCATAAAACTGTAAATCTTACAAAAACCTACAACTTTAACAAACTTTCATATGGTATGATCAAATTAATGATTACGTATCGATATCGTGGAGAAATTTACTTCTAAAACCGGAAAAACTTGGTGTTTTCATTTGGCATACAGATCAGTTACTTGAGTAAATAAGACATTATGATAATTAATGGAAACGTGTATTTTAAACATGATGAATTGTTCATTGGAATAAAACGAGAAGAAAAAGTTTATTGTTTAATAGAAAATAAAGGAAAACTGTCAGTAAAGCGATACCTGGTCAAACGATTATATTTATGATGTTATTATATTTATTTATTTATTATTTTCTGCCGCATTTTTCTGCATTTTTGATTAGTTTTATTTTTCTTTTAACTATGAGGTAACCGCCCTGTATATGAAATTAATACTGAGAGAAATTGAATATTGATTATGTATGCATAAATTTGTATTTTAAATAAAATAAATTTCATCATTTATTTAAAAAAAAGGTTTATTTATCTTACTTTAAGTCAACTTCGGATTAACCAGTCCAGCGATACCCCGGTCGTGACGTGAATGTTCTGAAATGGGCACCACGGTATGGTACAAGTAGCAAAACAGGAAAAAACAATGCCAGTTTTTAGAAACTATTATTGTTTAATAAAAAATATAAATAAATCAAAAATAGAAAATAATGCTCAGCAAACGAAGAATTATCGGGTTTAGTACTAGGCAAGGAATTATTGCTTCACGTACAACTGTTATGTATGATTAGCATGTACGGATAACTACCAGTTATTTTTGTCCAGAATCCAATGAAGAGCGCGGTACACATTTTATTAAGATCTTGACTCATGTTTCCCAGTACTTGAGTCTACTATTCTTAATTTTTTTTTTTTTATTGTTAGCTCCTCTGAATTGATTTTTGTAAGCACCTGCATATAAAGACATGAATAAGTTTATAAATAATTAGGTAAATATGTTTATATCACAAAACTTAATCACCATTAAATTTTATTAATTTATTTATTTATAAATTGGCAAATTATGAAGTGCTTCAGTTAATTATTTAATTTTTTTGTTCAGCAACAAAAGATTCTCTTCAGATTAATACAATTTTAATATTAATACATTGATAAAACTGTTGACATTGAAATAAGTAAACAACAGAGGGTTTTATAAACTTTTGTTAAGTATTAGCGTTTGTTTATTTCAATGTTTTCTTATGGCTTTGCGTAGCTTTTATATCTTTTCCGCATTAATCAGTCTGCTGAATCTGTTTGTTTTGAGTTGTGTTTTCCCAATTCGCTATAAGTATCTGTGGTGCCTTTGTTTGTTATAATCAAATTCGTGCTAGCTGTCCAAGGTGATCATATCTGACGCGTTGTTTGTAGTATAGTGACGCTCTGATGGACAACTGGACGCAACTTATCTTAACTCCAATATATGCCATTCGTAAGTTTTTTACTTAATTTATTAATAAGTCGTTTAATTATTTACTTAATTTTTTTTCTCTATATTAGACCTCAGATCTCTGGATTAGGATATTTTTGTATAAGCAATTTTAGCACTTTTCTTAAAGTTTCTTAAATCTGTTTCTTTTAAGTATGTCAGAAATCTTTCACTGATAAATATAAAGACACTTTTTCCGAAATAAATTGCATTTAATGAACTTTAACATTACTCGATACCTGCTGAATTTTCTGGAGAAAAAATCTTTTATGGATATTTATGAAGTTTCTGCCCATTGTTGCAAGGAAATAAATTTAACATAAGAAATATATTATTTATTTAACTTCGGGAATAAATGAAAACAATCGAGTTGAGATATTCAATTGATAACATTAAATCAACCAAAATCCGTCACCTTCTTCTGCCGTTAGCTGTTTACATCCTTGTTTATTTATTTTTGTTTCAGATAAAAATAGCAAAAATTCAAAAATCGGCTGCTAATTCAATAAACATTATATATTTCAGATAAATTAAAAAAAAAAAATTAAACTTTATAATAAACATATTGATAATTTAAAATTACTTTTGAGTTGAAAATGAAAAATTGAAAGCTATATATCAACTTAATTATTTTTATACCAAAACTATTATAGTCAGCACTATTGTCCTTTCGTTTATAGGCTCGTTATCTGTTTAAAATAGATATAATTTCGATTAAATTAGAAATATATTTTAAGTAACTGTTCTCCTAGGAATTTTTTTTTTTTTTCATTTATTGATATTTACAACTGTACAAAATAATATACAACAAGTAAATGTGTTGACAGTGAATACAATGGCATGTAAATAACTTGTGAAGAACTACTCACTTGTAGCACTTCAATAAAATTACACTAAAAGGTCTCTAGGCCATCTTCTTTTCAGACGCCTCAGAGGATTATCAGGGATGGAGGAGGAAGCAAGTTGGGAGTCTAGTGGATTGGAGTGGTTATGGAGCTTTCTATGGAAGGATAGGTATCTGGTTTGGGCTAACTCACTAACATATGGAACATTAAGGTCTTTATGGATAAGCTTATTGGTGACAAAGAAAGAAGCATCGAGGATTTTTCGAATGATTTTGGATTGTAAGGATTGGATACGAGATGAATTGGATGGTTTAGTAGAGCCCCAAAGCTCAACTCCGAACGTCCAAATAGGTCTAATAACAGTCATATAAATAAGTCTTTTGTAATGAATTGGGAGATTTGATCGTTTGTGTAGTAAACGTTGAAGTAGTCTGTAACGACGAGCAGTTGCTTGTCGCTTTAGTCTTGCTCCTAGGAAAATTAATATTACATATATTCATAACAATTTCAACATTGTTTTTAGTATATATTTCCTGATTTTAGGTGATTTTCTATTCGCTTGTAGCATCTATAATGTATGTACATATCAAACGATGACATTAATTTTTTAATAACTAAATTTAAATTATGAAATATCAATATTTTGGATATATTTAAAGATCAATTTAACAATTATATTCTCAAAAATGGGTTTAGTAATAGGTTTATAATTATCAAAATAAATAAATAAACCAACAAAAAAATGATGCTGTTTATATTAATTTTTTTTTTTTTTTTATTCTTAAGAAGAATTAAATGACAAAAAAGCAAAATAGTTGATTAATTCTAAAAGTCATTTATATTAGGAAAAAATATTTTTTTTTTAAGCTTTCTATTACTGGGTTATCGAAGTAGTCTTGAAATGAAATAAAATAAACTTTACTCTCGGACTAATGCTGCTTAAAAAGCATATTAATAAAGTTATATTTCATGATTACGACTGCCCTAATTATACAAAATAATGTAGTTATCAAATTTAAAATTTAATTATTAAACTAAAATTAACATTTAAAAAAAAAAAAGACATTAATCACAAACGATTGTAAATTTTCCCACTTTATAACTTCCTTAAACACTTAAGTATTTTCAATTCTTTAATAAAGGAGTATAGAATTTATTTATAAATACACTTTTTCGGCATTCATTCCTCAAATTTTATTATTTATTCATAGTAACATATTTCGGGATACATTCCCATAATCGGACTATTTTTTATCACAGTGTTTACACACTGTTTTAAGAGATTGACCTAGTGTGTAAACACTGTGAGGAAAAATAGTCTAATGTTGGGAATGTATCCCGAAACACGTTACTATGTGAATAAATAATAAGAGAAAATTTGAGGAGATAATGCCGAAAAACTATTAATTTATTAAGTAATTTATTTCATTTTTTAATGAAACATTTGATTGGGTATTTAATAGTTATAGGAAGAGACGGAATTTGTTGAGATGAGAGAATATTATGGTTGGGAGGGAATTACAGAAATTCGTTGCTTCATCAAAAAAATACCGTTTGAAAGATGATGTGTGGGGAAGAGTTAGGTATGGAACAGAAACAGGGGACCTGGTTCTACGAAAACTAACTGATTTTAATTTATATCAAAACTTTCCTAATTGTCCAAATCCTTTTGCACATCCTTTATACTCTCCTCATCCCCATAATACTTCTACCTAGTTTAAATGGCAATAGCCTTGAGACTTATTGCAAAATTCGAAAATGGCAGTATCACTCCTGTCCGAAACTTTCGCGGCATTAGCGCTCTGATTCTGGCACTATTAGCTTAAGAACCAGTGACACGGAAAGGAAGAAATGCTGGGATCTTCAGGAGCCCTGCTTGAATTATAACTTATAATAAAGTATTTTCTTTCTTTATTTTTTATTTTTCAATTGAATAAACAATTTTTTTAATTCTAATTAATTTTCCATTTATCATTACTTCCAAGAGTACGTTTTGACTTGTAACTCACAGATTTGAATGTAAACAAATTTTAAGGTCATCTAGTAGCCGTAAAACTGCATAATTTAGTCCAAATCCAGAGGTTGCAGGATTTCTCTTTATTGAGACATCTCAACTTATAGTTGTCCTCAGAAATTTGTACTCACATCAGTTTTTGTCCATTAAAATCTGTAGTAAATGTTATATGCATGAATAAAAAGCAGAATCCATGATTTTTGTGATGATATTACTATTGTAATCGGTTGAATACAGCAGTTGTCATGACCGACAGAAGTTGTTAATGAAATCTCAACTGTAAACATTTAACGTCCTCGAAAGGGATGAGGATCCGTGGCGCATGGACCTTGGCCTCCTCTATGAGCTTTCGCCATGTAGCTCTTTCTTGTGCGGTCGCTCGCCAGTTGCGGGCTTTCAGAAGGTCCCTGGAGTCCCTGCTCACAGCATCCTCCCATCTAAGTCGCGGTCTACCTCTTCCTCTAGCTCCATGGAGCCTCCCATCCAATAGCTTCCTCGGGATTTCGTCAGCTGGCACCCGGGCAACATGGCCCGCCCAGCGCAGTCTTCCCAGCTTTATATACCGCATCACATCCGCTTCGCCATCTGCTAAAGTCCGCCTTCTCCAATAATCACCAACTTTTATGGCCCCAAATATGCGGCGCAGTATTTTTCTCTCAAAAATGAGCACTTCTCGAAAGGGATAAAAATCTATATTTTTTGATTTGGATAAAATTTCACACATTCAGTTTTTTTGGTGTGTTAAATCGAGATTTGAAGTCAGTTTTTAATGACAAATATTTTCCACTGATTTACAGCGGATCTCATTGAAATTTTATAATTTTTTTTGAGTTTTTCAGCACCCTAAAGCCATAACGGCAGTTTGTTTATTTCAAGTAGGAAACTAAACTACAGTTTAACGTGAAAGAATCATTTCTCTATCTTGACTAAGAGCTGAGAAAAAAATAAAACGTGATTTTCATATTTTATTTTTTTTCACGGCTCCCAATGCACATTGGCGGCTATAACTCTAGTTTTGCACTATTATAGGTCTCTACTACCCACACAAAAATCGGCATTCAAATCTGTGAGTTACAAGTCAAAACGTCCCCTTGTTAGTAATAGTGATTACCGCTGTGGTAAATTTTAATATTGTCAAAATAAAAGCTTTAAGAAAGAAAAAAAACGCTTTGATAATATAGAAAGGTTTGGATAGAGATTTGTAAATAAATAAAAACAAGAAAGTATTATAGTTAGCAAATAGAGATTAACCATTTTAACATGGTGTGATAAGAGACAAAGTAGTCTTGCAGCTGAAGTTGAATTTATTCTACAAATTAAAAAAAAATTTAAATCAGCTTGTACGATGCAATGTAACAAACGGTAGAAAATAAAGTTATCTCTTTTTTTTTAACTAATTAAGTCATCAAAAAAATTAAAAGTTGTACCACTAGAACCAATGAAGGGCTTTGTGTCCAGTACTTGCAAAGGCCGAACAGTTTCTTGTCCATCGGTGGTGCAAGGAGATTATTCGGCCAGAATAACACCAAACCACCAGGTTTTGCTCAATCGAAGAGTGCACACTTTATAGAGGCTGGGTGTGCCCTTAGAGTTTCTATCTCTGTTTCGATCGAACTCGGTCCAAAAGTTATGAGCTCAAAGCCTTATCGACAAAACTATCTCGCATTCTTTCTGCTTAAATGTAGTTTCATGAAAGTAAGGTCACGAAACTAAAACTGACTTGTCAAAGATTTCATTATTTTACTTCTCTAATTAAAATTTAACCCTCATGTTACTAGACAATTTTCTTAGTAAAGAATCTTGTAGGAATGGGGAAAGACTGTTACACCAAAGAATGAAATACCCACTTGAAAAATATATACAGAAATGAGGAAATCAAAAAAATATATTGATGATCGCTAACGTTAGTATCTCATTGCCCTGGGATTATAAACATCTGTTATACATTTATTCTCACTTGAACTTCGGACCCGGCTCGTATCTGATACATAAGGCATTTTTTGTTAATTTAAGATAATTTTCTATACAGTCATGTCGGTTTGTTATTATTACATAATTCTTCTACTGAAATAATCGTTCATTTCAACACAAGAAATAACATCGACTTAATACCTAAATCGACTCGTTTTCGATCCATACGAAAATGATATGGTTATCAAAAATATTCATAGAATGGATTTAAAAGATCAGTTTGTTGGAGTGTTGGACATGCATTGTCTATAATGCAATAATTTGCACTATAACTGAAATATGTTTAATTATTATTAGTTGGGCTGTGAAATGTATGCATTTTTATATTCCTCCTAACCATATAAAACATAAAATCATCAAAATTTATATGTTTAAGCACAAATAAAACAAAGATACCAAAAAAAAAAAAAAAAAAAAAAAAAAAAAAAACGCACTTTTTGTTACACAAATTGCCACTGGATCAAAAAATTTTGGTTTCAATACCGATTTATGTACCTTTAATTTCTTCCTATTGTTTCCCTTTTCAGCGTAATTAAACACTTGAACTTTGTATAGGTTTGTACTTACATACAGGGTGAGTACCTATTAGTGTAAAAAATAAATTGTGTAAAACTAGATCTAAAATTAAGAAAAATGCCGCAGACCTTACCTTTCTATTTCAGTCCGTTGCAGATATTCGATAATTCGATGAATTTTTTGAGGAAATCGCTTTTTTTATCTCCACTTTGTTTAAAGATTTTTCAAATTTTGACCACATTTTCGAATTAGGCATTAAATTTTCTATAAGAGCAGAGTACATGTAACCTTGAATTTTACAGACTTTTGACCTAAAGAACAGCTTGATCTTCACCTTATTTAGGGAAGTTACAATGTCTTTTATTACTTCAACGCTCACCGTGTTTTGTGAGATTTCTATTAAGGATAATACCTTAATGGAAATCTCACAAAATATTTTATTTACACAAGTAACTGATTTGTATGCCAAATGAGAACTCCATGTTCTTTCTGTTATAAAAGTAAATTTTTCGAAACAGAATCATTACTTTTAACACATCATTCGAAAGCTGATTAAATTTGCAAGATTGTGTGAGATTTGCAATTTTGTGGATCGTTTTTTTCATAAAACAGTGAGCGTTGAAGTAATATAAGACATTGTAACTTCCCTAAATAACGTGGAAAACCATGCTGTTCTTTAGATCCCAATTTTGTAAAAATTCAAGGTTACATGAACTCTGCTCTTATAGAAAATTTAATGCTAAATCCGAAAATGTCGTCAAAATTTGAAAAATTCTAAAAAAAAAAAAAAATGGAGATTATGATAATTTGTTTCCTCAAAAAAGTCTTTAAATTATCGTATATCTGCAACGGATTGGAATAAAAAGGTAAAGTCTACGGCATTTTTCTACATTTTTTATCTAGTTTCACTTTTTTTATTTTTTTGCACTAAGAGGTACTCACCCTGTATAAGTATGTATATATTTCTAAATAATGTAGGTAGTTATATACTTTTGGTATTTAATTGCACATTTCACCCAAAACATTTGCATATATATGTGCATATTTTTCAGTTTTTATTGCATGTAACTCACTGCCGTAATGATTAGCAATAATTCACAATGACATCATTACATAACTATCCTTCTCTGCTTGTATTTTGGGCCAAATATTTATCGTTAAAATAGCTTCAATTTGATTTAAATGGCAAAAAAAATGGTATATTGTGATTTTATAATTACTGTTAATAGATTCTCTAAAAAAAACAAAAGAGAAAAAAAAGTAGGATAATCATTAAAAAAATTAAATCAAATTGTAGACACCATTAATTTTTTTCATAGTTTATGATTCTCGGATCATTTTTTTTTTCAACTTATGTATCAATGACGTCAACTTCGTATTTTTATTTTCAAATTAGATCGCCTGTTTTTCCAAATTTTTATGGGAATGCAGATTTAAAAAAAAAAAAAAAAAAAAAAAAAATCATTTGGGAACTGTTATTATTATTTCTATTATTTAAGTACTAGGCATCCCTGGGTGGTTAAAACTCGTTTTCGCAAACTTTTTTTTTTGCTTAAATAAGTGGATTAGTATGAAAATAAATTGTTCAAACCACGAATTCAAAAGTATCCGCAAATTAAAATAAAACCTCGGATCGAAAAATCACTTAGAACAGCCTTTGAAGTTATCTTTCAGTCGCTGATAACGTATTCAGATGTACATTTAATTCCAGGTTATTTTTAGTGTGTAATAAACGTTTTAATGTGTTCAGTCCACCTATCGGAGCGTTATAAACGGAAAACGAATATAATTTCATCGGGAAATCCCCAATACGGAAAAACAGCTGGGAAATCGTTTTTAATTAGAGGTCATATTGAAGTAAAAATTGAAAATTTAATCGATATCTGTTACGTCAGAACCCAAGTGGAGATATAAATATTAAAACCTCTGGTGTTTATGCATTTTTATTTCCAGACGAGTGTTGACGTATATATCGAATGTTGAAGACAAAATTTAATTTTTTTTTTTTTTTTTTTTTTTTTTTTTTAAATCTTTGTCTATTTCCGTTTTTGTTTTTATTCATAAATCATGATTTTTATGTTGATGTTGCTGATTTGGCTTGAACCAAGTATATACCTATTCAGAATAAACTCCAAAAACCACTCGAAATGGTATCTCAAATAGCTTACGATTGTAATCCTGATGATTTTCAGAGGCGTCTGAACAGAAGATGTCCTAAGGACTTTCAAATATAAAACGTTTATTGAAGTGATACTGATGGGTGCACTACCCATTAGTAGCACTTCAATAACCTTTTTTCACATATCATTAAGCTCATTTTACCACTCATTTACATATTGTATACAGTTGTAAATATCAGTAAAGTAGAAAAAAAAAAAAATTAAAAGAATCAAGACATTTTCCCTTTCAAGGAAGCTAATGTCGTAATACGTGTTATCTGGCCAGCTGCAGGTCGTTTCAGGTAAATATTCTCTTGACTATACAGTTTGCTAAAAACATCGAAATACTTAAAGCTAGGCGTTTTTGTGAATTTGTTTTTTTTTTTATAATATTTTATTTATAAAGCACAGCATAGCTCAATATATGCTTAGTTAATTTTCTCGGCTAAATTTTTCATTCTTTTTTAGGTGTGTATGTCCCCATATATATTCACAGGATATATGAAAGTATTAGGATTATCAACAATTTTAATTAAATATAAACAAACAGAATTAAAAAACAAAAACAAAGTTACGATATTTTAAATTTATATGATTTACTACGATTTTGCCTTTGAGGGGGCATATCCTTCAGGAATTTATTCAACATCTTATTAGACTTACACCCCAATGAACGCAAGCGACGGATATAAACCAAATTAATTTAAAATTTGGTAAACCCTAAAATTAAAATTTCTTGATATTTTTTTTAAATACTGCTTGATTTTATTTAATTTATAATTATAGTAACCTTAAAACATTTTTATAAGTCATACTTAAAGTATTTTAGGACGTAACTACAAAAAAAAAAAAAAAAGAGTAAAACATTTAGCCGAGAAAATGAAAAAAAAAATCAGAGAGAGAGAGAGAGAGAGAGAGAGAGAGAGAGAGAGAGAGAGAGAGAGAGAGAGAGAGAGAGAGAGAGAGAGAGAGAGAGAGAGAGAGAGAGAGAGAGAGAGAGAGAGAGAGAGAGAGAGAGAGAGAGAGAGAGAGAGAGAGAGAGAGAGAGAGAGAGAGAGAGAGAGAGAGAGAGAGAGAGAGAGAGAGAGAGAGAGAGAGAGAGAGAGAGAGAGAGAGAGAGAGAGAGAGAGAGAGAGAGAGAGAGAGAGAGAGAGAGAGAGAGAGAGAGAGAGAGAGAGAGAGAGAGAGAGAGAGAGAGAGAGAGAGAGAGAGAGAGAGAGAGAGAGAGAGAGAGAGAGAGAGAGAGAGAGAGAAAGAGAGAGAGAGAGAGTAAGGAAGAGAGAGAGAGAGAGAAAGAGAGAGAGAGAGAGAGAGAGAGAGAGTGAGAGAGAGAGAGAGAGAAAGTTGTTTCTCATCATAGTTTATTTTCGCCGGGAGTTAATATCAGTTTAAATGCACATGTGTATGCGTGGTGTTTGGTTGTAGACTGTGTAATTACTGCGCAATTGCGAGATGTGCGGTACCAAACGCCCTCTCTATTTGATACATTCGTTGCAACTATTCTGGTATATGTATATGTGTGTGTGTGTGTGTGTGTGTATATATATATATATAATATATATATATATATATATATATATATATATATATAGAGAGAGAGAGAGAGAGAGAGAGTGTGTGTGAGAGAGGGAAAGTAGTTATGTTAGTCGGCATGTATATGTTTCAAATTAATATGCTTATAGTCGTAATAATAACTTTGCGTCATAAAAGAAGTGAATAACTAAATGTATTCGATATTCAATATACGTGGCGTCAACACTCGTGGTGGGGGATAACTTGCATAACGGTGTTTTTAATAAGTATATCTCAAATCGGAACCTGACGTCACAGATATAAACTATTTATATATTCAATTTTCTCTCCAATATAGCGATCTCGTTTATAACGATTTACCAAATAAGTTATTTTCCCTTTCCCCCCGTTACTAGTCGAATTGTTCTGTGGAAGATAGTTCGTTATCATGTTTCTATTGTCAGAAAAAGTTTTTCTATCGGCTTTTTATTTGTATATCTTTTTGAGTTAATATTAAATGGTGTACAAAAAAGTAAATTATACAATTAAAGCCATGAAAGATGCGTGTGCCATTCAGAGATAGGCAAAGTGAAAAGTATGAAATATAATCATCCAAAACCACACAGTCAAAAATAATCGATACTTTGAATGCATGATGAAAGATATTATTAGACAGAAAAATGATTCGAAAATTACAAAATTACAAATCAAGTTATTTTTCTTCTTCTTCTTTCGAGTTCGGCTAACTGTGGACCAGGTTTAACAATTCATTCCTTGCTCTTCCGTTCTTTCCAATATTTTTTTTATTACCTCTGCCTGATGTTTTCTTCTTTCATCTGACCACCGTCTATCAGTTTGTGCCCTAACAATTTCCGGAAATTTGATATTGTTGATTGCTGTACGAAATTGTTCTATGTTCAACATTGAATTCCACTGTATATTTGCCACCATCATATCTTCTTTTACCATCCGTATCCATGTATTCTTTTTCTGTTTTTGGATGCTGTGTTGGAAAATTTTGTTTGTCAGTCTTCTCTCACCCATTCTCATCAAATGTCCATAAAATGTTAATCTACGTTTCCTCATTGCATCACTTAATTTTTCAATATTTTGATATATTTCCATATTACTTTTTAGTTTAAAACCCTCTTCAGTCTTTCTTCAAGTTATTTTTATTTTTATTTTTTTTTTTTTTTTTTTTTTTTTCTAAAAAAAACTTGTTACTAAATTAATTTTTTGTTTCTTCGGCCGTAGATCAACTTAGAGTTTGGGAGACTCTCCTGAGGTACACCAACTTCTAAAAAAATGGGTAACCTCAATGGGGGGAAAACCTAGTGGTTCAGGTATATATATATGAATTTCAAAATATGAATATCCTGATTTTAGGTATTATTTTTTTTGTTCGACTATAACAATCTATTTCTCAGGTTACAGAAAAGTATTTGCTAGAAACTATTACAAATAAATAAAATATTGACAGAAAGTTCATGAACAGTCTCGGACACCTATTGGACAGAGAAAAACTTCCTTATTGTTTTTATGAATCAGGATTATTAATGATTGCTAAAATTATTGTTGATTTTGTTAGTATAAATTCGTTGACTTCAAGAGATGTACTTAAAAAGAATCTTTGATCTAATTGGTCACATTACTAAGCAGGATTCCTTGTCGGTAGAGACCGGGCGGAAAACGTACCTATTCACTAGAATTGTAATTCAAAATTTATTAGCATATATATTTCTGCTTAGTGTGAGTAATTTTTTTTTTTTAATATTTCGTCAGTAATTTTCATCAGAAGACAAAAGATCATCTAACAGAGATCATATGAGCTTAAAGCTGAAATAGTTTATAAAAAATTGCATTTTTCATTCTGTATAAACATCTAAAATCTGATTTATTATCTGAGGGAGGAACTCCCGTGGGGTGATAGGGATACTTGAACAGGCTTTTTAAATCATTTCTTGGACCGTGGACACTCATAATGTTCGATAGTGCTTCAAAGAAGTGATAACGATTTACGTAACATTTAGCAATCATTTTCTCAAGAAGACATGCCTTAAGCTTTGAAATCAATGTTCCTAATGATGATTTATGTTCAATTTTAATTGAGGCCTAGAATCGAAGTCCAATTTCCAGATTTAATTTTTTTTTTTTTTAATAGTTTTTCTATTAGATTATAAAGGTGGAAGTTTTTCTCAAAAAAGTAGTTAAATCACTTTGAAAACGGCCATACAAAAAATAAGGCCTCTTCCAAATACAATCAGGCCTTTATAGATCAGCTGTGAACAATTTTTAGAAATGGACTGAGCTGGATTTACAATTCTACATCTCAATTAAATACATTTTTGTATAAATAAAAGCGCTATCTTGGTTTCATTCTTACATTATATACAAAATATATTTTTTTAAAATATCTAGAAAAAATGAATAAAAATATGATAAAAAATAAATCAGAAAAAATATAACTATTTTTTGTATTATATTGTAAGTATATCAAGTATTGTATTATAAGTATATAATTGACAGAACTACTGCACAGTTATAACATAAAAACGTAATGATATTTTTTTTATTTTTTTTATTTATTGATATATACAACTGTATACAATATATACATCAAGTAAATTTGTGAAACAATAATTACAATAACTTGTACAGAAGCAACCTTTTATTAGCACTTCAGTAAAATCTACATTATAAGGTACCTAGGCCATCTTCTTTTCGTACACCTCGGTTATATGGAATCGAGTGGTTATGTTATGGGAAGATAGGTATCTGGTTTAGGGCAAATCAGCAACATTTGGAGCACTAAGATCATGATTTAAAAAATAAAATAAAAACAGAAGTAGTGCGAAGCAAGTTAAGAGACTAGTGGATTCGAGTAGTTATCTAGTTTACTTTGAAAGGTATCAGGTTCAAGCTAAATCATCAACATACAGAGCATTAAGGTCTTCATGGATAAGTTTATTTGTGACTAAGGAGCATTGAGGATTTTTTGAAGGATTTTGTATTATAAAAATTGGGTATGAGAATGGGAGTAACGATACTCATACAGGATAAAAAGTATATTATTTATTGATTTTTTTTTCTCTTTATTTTTTAAATAACTTCCACATTACATTACACGCTGTACCAAAAATACCAAATTCAACTTAAAATAATAATACTGATGAACAACTCAAGTATAATATTTGATCATAATTTATAATGAAAGAAAAATATATACAAAAAAACTTTCAAATAATGAACAAGAAAAAAATATATATAACATCCTAGTACTAAAATAAACAAAAATTGTTACAATACATTATTAAATATCTAGATATTTTTATATACATACATAAATATTCATACATACGCTTAGTAATATTTTTTAGAAGAAGTTTTTTGTTATTTTTACACTTAATAAAAAATTGTTTGCATATTTTCTCAATGAATACATTAATATAAGGTATACATAATTCTTTATGTATGATTTCAATTTTTGTAAAGTATTCATAGTTTCCAAAAATTCTTAGACATTTGTTTTGGAATATTTGTAATTTTTTTAATTTATTGATAAATATAGGTTTTGTCATATATAATCTACTGATTTATCTCGGACTCTATAGGACCAAGCGAAACCAATTTGATCTTACATTTTAGCTATGTACCTCTACTATAAATGCTACATACAAAAATTTTTCGTAAATTTATTAGCTAGCTACTTAGTATAAATTAACTCACATAAAATTATGTACTTTTCATAGTTTTGAGAAAAATTCTCAAAATCTAAATACGAAAGAAAAAAAAAATTATTAGGGATAACTCTTTGAATTCTTGGCGATAGGCTCAAACTGTGGGTATTATAATCAAGTTTAAGATAAAATCGTGGCTTTCATTGCCAAACCTTTACATGGAAATAGTTTGAGAAAACTGGGGAAAGTCCACAAATTTAGATTTTGATGTAGGGGTATTGAAAAGAACTTGGATTAAAAAAAGTGTACGATTTAAAGTCCGAAATGCTCCAATTAATGCATCCGTATATGACAACTTGGCCAGAGTGAGAGGGATATCTTTGTAAATACGCTTTTAAAACATTATCATTTAAAATACAGCAGAGGTCAGAGTCGGCGGAAGGCTGTCACGATACTTGTGTGGAAAGCACATAATAGTTACAGCTATCGAAAAAATGTATTTCCAGACCGGAAAAAAAAAACCAGAACATTTTTCAAAACTTTATTAGCGATTCGATTTCCTTAATATTATCCAAAGTTTACCAAGCAGCGACATTTTAGTATTGACACCCCATCTTAAAAATTAGAAAAAAAGAAAAAAACATATTCGGCCAACAAAAATTAATCATAAAATTCCTTTTAAATCCTACAACTGAAATGTGTAAGTCATTACTATTCTGTCCGTTTTTTTAAAAATATCCATAGGGTGTCAGTAACTGATTTTACCTTATTTTTCGTCATTATCATGTAAAATACGTTCATGATGTAAAACAACAAAATAATGAAACAGGCCCTTGAACTCTAATAAGCAGGGTAGTTTAAAATAAAGCACTTTTAGTTATTGAACTGGTGTTTTAACACTACAAAAAAAAAATAGTTGAATTAAATTATTTTGATTTAATTTAGTTTAGAAACCCTCACACAAGATTGAAAAGACAAGAAGCTGCACTTTGATTTCGACTGCTACAAAACTTATTTGACAAACGTTCAAATCTCCCGATTCACTATAAGAAACTTATCTATATGACGATTATCAGACCTATTTGGACTTGTGGAATAGAATTTTGTGGATCCATCAAACCATCGAATCCTTCCCGCATCCAATCACTCCAATCCAAAATCCTTCGAAAAATCCTTAATGCTCCTTACTTTGTCACAAATGAACTCATCCACAATGACCTTAACATCCCATATATCGCCGATTTGGCACGGACCAGATACTTTTCCTTTAATTATAAACTTAGTCCTCATCCAAATCCACTTGCACAGCTTCCCATTCCATTCCCGGCAATCCTCCGAGGCGTCTGAAATATGGCCTCGTGATCTTCTTTTGTAAATATTCATTAGAGTACTACCAATGGGTAGTTTCTCTGCAAGTTTTAATCATGTTATTATATCCCATGTATACCACATATTTACTAGACGTTTTTTTTAATACAGTTGTAAATTTCTATTAATAAAAGAATTTAAAAAAAATAGTTTAATTTGATTTATTTAGAATGTATTGTTTGAAGTGTATGTAAAATGTTTTAATAAGAAAAAATTTCTGAGGATGGGACAGGTCCCGAAACATGTAACACTTTGTTGATTCATAATAATTAATATTTTAAGGAGTTAAGCTAAAAAGGAATGTATCTAAAAATTTAAAATTAAATACTTCTTTCCAAAAAAAAAAAAAATAAAATAAATAAATAAATTTTAAAAAAATTCGCGCTTGTAATAGATTTATAGGAATGAAACCCTAAATTTTGTTGTCAGGCACTCTCAGCTTTTTCGGCAGTATTTGAAAGCATATTAATTTCTAGACTCATTGGTTTGATTAGTCAAGACAGCACATTCATTTCTCTGGTCAGGCGTCACAGTCTCATTTTGCAGTATCGTTTTCAAACGTTTTATCGGCTAATTTTCAAATTTCTTTCAAGAAAACAAAAAATATTCTCGTATTTTTATAATTACGACTTCTTTTTTTTGGAATTAAAAAAAAAAAAGAAGGTAATTCAGTACTCTATTATCTGGCCTTATCAGGGACCAAGACTCTGGCAAGGTACCTGTTCGGTCGCTTTTGATAGTCGAAAATTTTTTTTTTTACTATCTGTTTCTAGTTGATAAACTACTTGCAGTTCTTGTAAAATATGAGAAAATGCCTTGTTTGTTACTCTCCTCTCCCAAACAAGCCATCAAATCAAAAATCGTCTAGAAAACAAATTACAGATTACACTGTTGAATAATATCCTTCTTGTTTTTTTGTTTTTTAAATTCATCACAGACTAAACAAGACCATTGCTCCTGGACCTATGTGATTCACTTTCATTGAATGGATCTCATTGGCTTCACTTAATGAAAGAACCCCATCAAGCTTCGGTTCAGATTCGATGATACAATCAGGGGCAACTCCTAATTAAAACATCCGCCATATTGATTTATTTTATAATTACAAGTGTATCTTTGTCGTATAATATCTAAATTTAATTTTTCCAAAAAAAAAATATTAAATACGATAGAAACTATTATTTTTGAATAAAACATTCCATTTTGGGGTGACTGAGTGAAATAATATGGTAGCTCTTAACTCTTGTTTGTTCATTGGGGCTTAAAATTAATTTAAATATATATATAAATATATATATATATATATATATATATATATATATATATATATATATATATATATATATCGCAATTGCGAGTGCCCGGGGGTATAGATCAGTGAAGAGAAAGGATTTCCCTGGTTCGGATACGAGCCCGGTGGCCTAGTGGATAAGGCGCCACGCTAGAGAGGTGGAGACTTGGGTTCGAATCCCAACTGGGGTCAAATCTTTTCTCTTCAAAAATAAAAAATATATTTAAAAAATATTTATTAAACAAGAACCACTTCATAATTTAATATATATATATGACAGCTCGTCAATAGATCTAATTAAAGTAATGTTCAATTTGAACATTCATCCCCGAATTGTATATCGCAATTGCATAATCTTTTCTCTTCAAAAATAAAATAATATATTTAATAATATTGATTTATATCAAGAAAAAATTATATATATATATATATATATATATATATATATATATATATATATATCATGATAAGGAGTAAGATTATCCGTTCTCCCCAAAATCGGAGGAACATGACAGATCAGGAAAGGTTATCCTAAAGATATCCTTTAGTTGTTTAGTAAAATAACAGTGAACTATACCACCTAAAACAAGAAATTCACTGATACACTAGATAATAGAAAGCTGTAGAGGGAATAGAGAGAAGAGAGAGAGAGGAGAGAGAGAGAGAGAGAGAGAGAGAGAGAGAGAGAGAGAGAGAGAGAGAGAGAGAGAGAGAGAGAGAGAGAGAGAGAGAGAGAGAGAGAGAGAGAGAGAGAGAGAGAGAGAGAGAGAGAGAGAGAGAGAGAGAGAGAGAGAGAGAGAGAGAGAGAGAGAGAGAGAGAGAGAGAGAGAGAGAGAGAGAGAGAGAGAGAGAGAGAGAGAGAGAGAGAGAGAGAGAGAGAGAGAGAGAGAGAGAGAGAGAGAGAGAGAGAGAGAGAGAGAGAGAGAGAGAGAGAGAGAGAGAGAGAGAGAGAGAGAGAGAGAGGAGAGAGAGAGAGAGAGAGAGAGAGAGAGAGAGAGAGAGAGAGAGAGAGAGAGAGAGAGAGAGAGAGAGAGAGAGAGAGAGAGAGAGAGAGAGAGTGAGAGGGAGGGAAAATTCTAAATTTTTGTCTTCCATTATCAACTGTAATTAGTTTCTTGAATGCGAGAAGGCAAAACAATGAATAACAACAGTTGTTTCATTTCAAAAACGATAATTTACAAAAACCTTTTGAAATTGAATTAGGAAAATTGTGGTGTAAATATGGGAACCTTTCGAAAAAGTCAACCAAAAATCTTTAGAAACAGAAAAAAAGAATACAAAATGGTAGAGAAAAAAGTGATTTAAAGAAGTCGCTAGCATAACTGCCTCTTTTATCCCGAGAGTGAGAGAGAGAAAATTTACATGTAATTTTTCATTGTGTTATTTCGAAAGCTTTTTGAAATGAAATAATTAATCTTAATCATCGTTTTGCCTTCTAACATTTAGGTAACGTTTTATACTTGTTAATGAAAGACAAAAATCTAGAATTATTCCAATTGTAAGAAACTTTAAATAAAAAACAAATGAGGGTGCCAATTCCACCTTTTCCTATAATAATTATTATCGAGAACACTAACATTTTGTTTTAATGGTCAATCATCAAGACGGATTCAAAATTCACATACGATACCCTGACTTCAGTAACCCATTGGATCAGCTGAATTATCTGTCCTTTCATTATAGTATTTTTGTATTTTATTAAAATATATTTTCTCCTGAGCATTTTTTTTTTTTTTTTTTCTGCTAAGATATGACAGAAGCGATAATCTTTAACCTTAATTTATCTTCTGTTGCATGCGATGCATCAATCTTTTAATTGTCATTACTTGTCACCAGAATAAAAATAATATTATCCTTATATTTACTTTAAAAAAATAGATAATCTAAATTGTTACACAGCAAGATTACAGGATCAAAAATAAGTAATCATATATAAATTATTAATAGCAATCAAAGAAAATTTAAATGATATAAAATTCAATTAAAAAAATTAACTTCAATTTAAAATGTTATTTTTTTTTTAAATACTCGGCTCAATGAGCATCGATGTACGGATTATTGTAATTTTGTATTTGGAAAAATTCTGCAATTGTATTTTTTCATTTTAAGTACCTCAATAAAATATACGTAAATAGGGAACAATATGATTAATATGACTGTTTTCAAAAATTAAATAAATTTCATGTATTTTTGATACCGTTATATATATATATATTTTACTGAACCCACGTTTATAAAAAAAAAAAATAAAAACAAATGATAATAACAGTAATAAATAATAATTGTGGTCTGTATAATGTTGGAGAGAGTATTGGATGGTTTTGATAAAAAAAAATTGTTTTTAAATTCATTGTGACCTAAATAAACGAATTCTCTTCTGTTTCTTAAACTAGTAATATGGATGTTTTCAAAGAATAATCTTTCCTTTTATCTTTTATTTTTTTTCCTTATAATTTTAAATCTTGTAAATGTGAGAATTCGATGGGTTTTTTTTCGGTGTTTACTTAAGATTTAATAGAGTATGTGATCTCTTTTGGACCGTTTGCTGGCTAAAAAAGTTATATATATATATATATATATATATATATATATATATATATATATATATATATATATAGAGAGAGAGAGAGAGAGAGAGAGAGAGAGAGAGACAGAGAAAGAGTGAGAGAAGGAGATAGCTGAATTCATAAAAATAGAAATAAGTTATTAAAAATCTATTCCTATTGGCTTTTAGTAAAAAAAAAAAAAAAAAAAAATGGGTAGGGTGTACAAAACACTTTATGCTGCAGTGAGAGGATGGTTTATTTATTTTTCTTTTTTATTCGGACTATCACTTTTAGTAAACATGGCAAAAGAGGGACGGGGGAAAATAATCCATTTATGCATAAATTAATCTGATAAGGTATCTATTTTTGTGGAAAGATTACTTTATAGCGGTTGTTGGAAGTAGTTTGCGCCTTGTTTTCGAGCTGACAACTAAAGAATCTATTTTGAATAATTAGAATTATTTGATATTAATTAACAGTTGTGAAAACTGTTTGGTTAATCGTTAAGTAGTTATTAACCTGCTATTACGCCCAAAAGGATACTGTTTTTTCAGTTCTGCCAGGACCTGACGAATTTTTAAGGGCCGAAGGAAATCCTTGGCCACACTCCTTCTCAACTAATTAGTTTTCGTCCTTAAGGAGATGATTTTATTAGTTAGCTACGCCAGTGACTAAGATTTTGATTGAGGAAAATTGACACGTACCTTCAGATTTTATTTTTTCAGATAATCTAACAATCGAGATTTCTATCAAAAACTTCAAAAAAAGAAAGATTCGCGAACAGATCAAACAAAGCTGCAGACGGCCAATATATTTTTTTTTTTCGAATTTTCGGAAATGAATTCTGGTTTCTAGGGTATTAACTTTTAAGGTCTGTAATTTCGGCATATGATTACAACAGTATGTACCAATTTTTTGGCACGCTCACTCACACCGGTTCTTCTCCTCCTATGGTCTTCACATTTTTTTCAAAAAACCAAGGAGCGAATCTTGTTTAAAAGGTTTTCGTCCCAAAATATTATTTCATGGTTATTTGTATATTAATGATTATTATTAATTTTTATGAAGATCATTACAAGAAAATTAATTTCCAATAGCAGGAATACTTAGTGAATCTTTCAGTTTGTCAATTGCGGGAGTTTTTAGACTTATCTACTTCATAACTGAAAGCAGTGAACTGAAGCGTATCTAAAGAGTATTTCAATTCTTATTTGAGCTATTGTACTCTTAATCCGTATGAGATTATGATCACCTGTCTGAATTTTTATTATACATATAAAGATTATATGTTATGCAAAGCGCATTAGTCCATTTATCGTATCAGAAGATTTATAGTATTTAGCACCTGATTTCATAATCAGACCTGCCTTCGGTTTTATCACATCGGCAGGTCTCTCGGTTTAAACTGACAAGCCTCCAAAGAGGATCGGTTACGTAATAGAGACACTTAAAGCTTTACGATAACTAGGATAGAATCATATGTTTTTTAAAGCCAGTTTCGTTTAAATGTTAAATATAGAAATTATTTCATATTTAAAATTATTATTATTATTATTTAAGGAAAAATATTATGTAATTTACTAATTCTTCAATTAAGGAGCCAACAATTATAGAAATACACTTATATTGGCAAAAACTCCTCTTTATTATACTTCAATCCAATAACATGTTTCGGGACTTTAGTCCCATCATCAGACTGAAAACAGTATATCATATGATTACACAACTATTCCATTAAAATCTCAATCAATACACTCAAAGATTATTTTGCCCTTAACATATCATTATGAAACACCATGAAGGAATACTATTAAAGGTAAAATTTATAAAATCAACCCTTGTACCCATTAGGTAGAAGTATTGTTAATTTTAATATATGAAAGGACAGACACGGTGTGATAACACCATGAAGGAATACTATTAAAGGTAAAATTTATAATGATATGTTAAGGGCAAAATAATCTTTGAGTGTATTGATTGAGATTTTAATGGAATAGTTGTGTAATCATATGATATACTGTTTTCAGTCTGATGATGGGACTAAAGTCCCGAAACATGTTATTGGATTGAAGTATAATAAAGAGGAGTTTTTGCCAATATAAGTGTATTTCTATTATGTAATTTATTTGATGCTAGCTGTCCCGACAGACGTTGTCCTGCCCCAATTTCAATAAAAATTTTTAAATGCATCATCAACTAAATGAAATCATATTTCAACAAACATCTGCAAAAAACAAATTTATATTGTATAAGACTGTTATACAACCAATAATATTAACATCTTCCTCCCCTGTCTGTAGCTGTACCTGCAACTCTATAGGAAATTAGAAGTAATCCAAAACTCATGAATGAAAATAACAATTGACTACCCTATGTACACCAGAATTTCAAAAATGCTATCTGGCTTAAAACTTCCATTTTTTTTTCCCCAATTTTTCTTACATTAAATGTCTGTAAAAAACAAAAAAACAAAGGAAATATGTAAAGCTCTTATAACATGGATAAGGGATAGTCACCGTTCATATGTAAATATATGTATATGTTTACCATAAATATTTGTAACAAAAATTTTAAAATCTTTTCAGAGACCTCGGAGGGTTATTTAGTCCAGTCTATAAACAAGTTGTGGAATGCATGAAATATGCGATAATTTTTGACTTCATAGCTTCGTTAAGAGTAGTTAGGATGGTAACAAAATATAAGTTCCCGCCCTTGAGGGGTGAGCTAACGGTGGGGGGAGGGAGAAGGCCCCATTTTTGGGTTTTTCGATTATATTTCGAAAACGGTGGACTCTATAAAAACATGTTGTTTTTTTTATATACATTTATTGAAATTTTACAACTGTACAAAATATATACATCAAGTAAACGTATTGACAACGACTATAATAGCATGTTAAAACTTGAAAAGATCTACTCATCAGTAGCACTTTATTAAAAATTCTACACTAGAAGGTCTCTAGGCCATCTTCGTTTCAGACGCCTCGGACGATGATCATGAATGGAGTGGGAAGCAAGTTGAGAAACTGGCGGATTTGAGTGATTTTGGAGCTTACTATGAAAGGATAGGTATCTGGTGTGGGCTAAATCAGCAACATATGGAACATTAAGGTCTTTATGGATAAGTTTATTGGTGTCAAAGTAAGGAGCATTGAGGATTTTTCGAAGGATTTTGGATTATAAGGATTGAATACGAGAGGGTGGTTTAGTGGAGCTCCAAGGCTCAACTCCGTACGTCAAAATAGGTCTAATCACAGCAATATATATATGAGTCTTTTGTAATTAAATGGGAGCTTGAACGTTTGTCTAGTGAATGTTGAAGAAGTCTGTAACAGAAAAAAAATTTTACAAATCAAAATTAAAGGTAATCAGATTTCCTATATAATTAATTTTATACATATTTGTTAAAACTCCAACGGTTTTCGAGGTATCCGTTATTGAAAATCGGTGATTTTATAGAAAAAAAAAATTACCTCACTTTTTTTCAAACATTTGCTTTTAGTGCCTTCCACGATCGTTTCTCAGAAAATATGACAAAATAAAAATTGTAGAACATTAAATTTACTTTACTTTAATATGTAGGTGTCTGGCGCTTGAAGCAAATATTTGTGAAATAGTTAAGTAAAAAGATTTTTTTCCGACAAATTTCGACAGATATTTATAGGAACTGTTTTGTAGGAAATTTATTTTTTATTTGAAACATATTTTTTTTAGAGTCAACCGTCTTCGAGATATAATCGAAAAACCAAAAAAATCAAGCTTCTCCCCTCACTCCCACCGTTAGCTCACCCCCTCCCCCCCTTCAGGGACGGGGACTTTTAGTATGTTTACCTTCTAACTACTCCTAAGGAAGGAAAAAAAAACATATTTCACACCATACACCACTTATTTCAGCACTCATTGACTAGGCTATATTATGAATCGAGAGGACAGCAAGTTGGGAGACTAGTGGATTCGAGTGGGTATGAAGCTTATCATGGAATGATAAGTATTTTGTTAGGGCCGAATTTGCGTATGGGACATTTAGGTCATTATGTATAGGTTTATTTTTGGCATGATTAGGGTTGGGTGAAGGAATGGATGATACAAGAATTGGGAGTTTTAATCAAGCCCTGTAGTTTGACTCCTTATGTCCAAATAGGTGTTATTATTGCGTTTAAAATGAGTAAAGACTAGCCGATAAGGCCTTAAGCCACATGGAGTCTTATATAGCGGATCGTTTTAAGAGGGACTAATGGAATATTGTGGAAGAAAACGGTAGGACAGGAAGTCGTAGACGAAAATGGGGATGTTTCTTACAATTTTTCCTTTCCATTAGTACATGGTTCAGACTATAACAAACATTTAAAAATTTAAAAAAAAGCAAAATCTAATAAATTTTCCATAGAAAAAAATTTAAGATTTTCTCGAAATTATAAATTTTTCTGACCCGATTTTTCTAATTTTTCTTTCCTTAAACCTAATTTGGATAATTAGAGACATTTTGAACCAAAAAAATAGTCGTATCGGTGTAACTGTTCTCAGGTGATGCGTTTACCAATGTAATTTCATTTTTATTATTATCACTATAAAATCGAAATTCATATAGAGATTTTTTTATGGCGGACTTAAGCATATTTTACTTCAAATAACCAGTAAACCGAATGAATTCCTTATTTTTTTTATAGAGAATAATAAATTAATTTATTGATCCTTGCATTGAAAATAAATTAAGTACTAAATTTGTTCATGTTTTATTCACGAATAGAATATTTCTAATTTATTCACTTTTTTAATTTTATTTTTATTTTCCTTAATTCCTTTAATTCATTTTCAATACTCCTAAGTTAAACAAATCGGATTTTGAGGAGTTTCGCAAGGGATCATCTTTAGACCAATCGGTGTGTACTTTTACTCAAAGCTCGAAATTAAATAACTAAAAATCATGTTGTATGTAAATGCTCATTTCTACCAATATTAAATGCGCCATAAGCGACCACCCCCCCCCCCCCCCTGCGGGGTTTTGTGGTTGTTTTTTTACAATAGTTTTTAGATCCAAGGACGGGAAATGAAAAATCATTATTTTATATTTTTAATCTTTGTGTTCCCAACTCTTACAAAAGGCCAGATAACACAACACTTAATCGAGTTATATCTTCAGTTTCATGGTCATGATCGTGAATGCATCGTTAAGGTTACGAAACTGCATTGGCACACATTAAAAGTGCATTCAAAACGTGTTCGTATAAGAACAATTATTTGGTTGTTTTAAAATGAATTTTCGATAATATTTTAAAAAAAAATTAATTTATAGCACACAAGAAAATTACTGTTATATTAACATAAAATATACATTTTTTTTTTAAATATATATATATATATATATATATATATATATATATATATATATATATATATATATATATATATTTTCCTGAAGCTAACGCAACTAATAATAATTTCTTCCCCAAGAATATTGTTCATTTTTCATTATAGTTGCTTTGAAATCGTGGAAAAATAAACCTTATTGAAAATATAGATAATTAAATTAAGTTTAAAAAATATATTAAAATATTTTTCATTCCAATCTTCATTTCAGTTAATTTCATCAATTCAAAATTTGTTGTGATACTAATTGACTATGACCTATTTTTTGAATTTGTTAAAGCATTTCAAAAACTGGAAAAAATAAAATTAAATGGGCACCAATATTCGTTTTATTTACAGGGTTAGTCCTTTTTAAAAAAAAAAAAAAAAAAAAAAAAAAAAAAAAAAAAAAAAAAAAAAAAAAAAAAAAAAAAAAAAAAAAAAAAAAAAAAAAAAAAAAAAAAAAAAAAAAAAAAAAAAAAAAAAAAAAAAAAAAAAAAAAAAAAAAAAAAAAAAAAAAAAAAAAAAAAAAAAAAAAAAAAAAAAAAAAAAAAAAAAGGTGAAACTAGGTCAAAAATGTAACAAAATGCCGCAGACCTCACCTTTCTATTCCAATCGGTTGCAGACATATGATAAATCAAATACTTTTTTGAGGATACCACGTTTTTTTTTCCATAAAATCTGTAATATCTCCATTTTGTTTAAATATTTTTCAAATGTTGGTTTTTCGGATTTAGCATTAAATTTTCTATTATAGTTGAGTACCTTCAATTGTACAAACTTGGTATCTAAAGAACAGCTTGATCTTCACCTTATTTGGGGAAGTCACAATGTCTTATATTACTTCAACGCTCACCGTTTTTTTTTCGAAAAAAACTATTCACAAAACTGCAAATCTTACAAAAACATAGAAATTTAATAAGCTTTCGAATGATATGTTAAACGTAATGATTTTGTTTCGATGTCATGGAGAAATGTACTTTTGAAACCGAAAAAACATGGTGTTCTCATTTGGCATACAAATCAGTTACTTGCGTAAAATAAAACATTATGACAATCTCTTAATGGAAATGTGCATTTTAAACATAATAAACACTTCATTGGAATAAAAAGCAAAGAAAAAAAATGATTGTAATAAGATAAATGTAATAACATAAGATCCTCTGATCTGGTGTCGCTTTATTGACAGTTTTCCTCAATTTTCTATTAAACAATAATTTTTTCTTTGATTTTTAATCCAATGAAGAGTTTATTATGTTTAAAATGCACATTTTCATTTAGGGATTGTCATAATGTTTTATTTACACAAGTAACTGATTTGTATGCCAAATGAGAACACCATGTTTTTTCGGTTTCAAAAATAAATTTCTCCATGAAATCGAAACAAAATCATTACGTTTAACATATCATTCGAAAGCTTATTAAATTTTCATGTTTTTGTAAGATTTGCAGTTTTGTGGATAGTTTTTTTCGAAAAACAATGAGCGTTGAAGTAATATAAGACGTTGTGACTTTCCCAAATTAGATGAAGATCAAGCTGTTCTTTAGATACCAAGTTTGTAAAATTCAAGGTTACATGTACTCTGGTCTTATAGAAATTTAAATGCTAAATCTGAAAATGCGGTCAAAATTTGATTAATATTTAAACAAAATGGAGATATTACAGCTTTTATGGAAAAAAAAAACTTGGTTTCCTCAAAAAAGTCTTTGATTTTCAATTTTTCCTATTTTTTTTTTTTTTTTTACACTAAGATATACACCCCCTATATCAGGGGCGGATAGGGAGTTTTCGGCCCACCGGGCAAATGCTCTTGACCGGCCCTCAGGGGCCAAACCATTCCTCTCCCCCCATCACATCCACAAGAGACAACCCTGTTCAAAATATGAACTTCAATTCTAAATTTACTCACTCTTTCATTTTATGAGGGCCTTGAAAGGTTGCAAATAATGCTAAAGCATATAATTTTATTCAAACAACAATTTTTATAATAATTTTACCAAAATGATGGAATGATTTTAAGAAACTTTCAATATTCTACAAAACTTGATACGAAGCAGTGTTTACTTAGACAATGCACGTCAAGAAATTTCGTTTTAGGGGGCCAAATAGGGCCTCAAGTCTCGAGTGGAGTTTTTTTTTTTTATAAGGATTTAGTTTTCCTATAACCGATAAAAAGTAAATATTTACTTTTTTCCCTTTATTTCCCAGGCCCCACCGGCCCTTTCCCTGTCCGGCCCACCGGGAGATTTCCCGGTATCCCGGTGGTCCGATCCGCCCCTGCCCTATATATATTATAAATTTAATGAGATTTACAACTGTATTAAATATATACATCAAGTAAATTTGTTGAAAGTGAATACAATCGCATGTGAAGAACTACTCACTAGTAGCACTTCAATAAATTCTACACCAAAAGGTCTCTAGGCCATCTTCTTTTCAGACGCCTCGAAGGATTTCAGGAATGGAATAGGAAGCAAGTTGGGAGACTAGCGGATTGGAGTGGTTATGGAGCTTACTATGGAAGGATAGGTATCTGGTTTGGGCTAAATCAGCAACATATGGGACATTAAGATCTTTATGGATAAGTTTATTGGTGACAAAGTAAGGAGCACTAAGGATCTTTCGAAGGATTTTGGATTGTAAGGATTGGATACAAGAAGAATTAGAAGGTTTAGTTGAGCTCGTGAGCTCAACTCCGTATGTCTTTTTTATATTTAAATAATTTAAATGTGAATTATTTCTGATAAATATTGAAATATAAATGGAATAGTTTAAAATAAAATGACAAAATATTAAACATAATAGGAAAATGTTAAAATATGAATGCGAAAATTGAAATATAAGTAGAAAAGTCTAAATAAAAATAGAAAATATTAGATATAGCTGGAAAAGATTAAATAAATGTGGAAATGAAATAAATATAACTGGAAAATTATTAAAATATTCTGGAAAAGGTTTAAGTAAAATTGGAAAAAGTATAGATAAGTTACACAGGGAATTTAAATAATATAGATAACAGAATTATAAATATTCATAAAACATGCGTTAGGATATATAACTGTATATAATTAAAAAAATGGAGGAGTATGAAACTATTTACAATGTGACTGCCGGATATTTCTATTGGCTATCTACTACCAAACTATAACAACTCTAGTACAGAACTGAATTCCTATCCTAAAGGAAACTCTTGCGAAAAATATATGACCCTGTCTTTAACGCTGAATCCAATACATGGAGGTTTATCTAAGCACACCGCATAGAATGGCTAGGAAATGTAATAAGGATGCCTCAAGACTGAATGTCGATGAAACTATTACGTGGTAATATATTTGCCAAAAGAAGAGTAGGCCGACCACGAAGAAGATGGCTGCAGGACCTGGAGGAAGATCTAAGGGTTTCGGGAGTAACGAAAATAAGAACGAAGGGAAGAAACAGACAACTGTGGAGCGACATTGTGATGGAAGCCAAGACCCATCCAGGGTTGTAGAGCTACTTATTAATTTACCCTATATCCCTGAATAGGTAAGAAAAGGTGGTGAAAAAAAAAAAAAGAAAAAAAAAAAAAAAAAGCGCTACTTAGTGAAGTAAAGTGTATGATTATTATGTTTTTCACAATATATTAACTACCAAATTAAATTTGGTATATTATTTGAGAAATATATATATATATATATATATATATATATATATATATATATATATATATTTGATATATTAATATTAATATATATACAAGTTTCCTATTTTTTAAAGTTTTGAAATAACAACTGATATACAATTATAAATGTTTCTTTTTCAAAATACATTTTTTTAAATATCCTTCGTTTAAATTAAATTAAAATTTCACAAAAGAAATTAAATTTTTAACTACTTTAATTTTTTTTTTTTTTTTTTTTTTTTTTAAACATGATGATACAGAGCAGGCCGAGAAATACCCATTAGTTTAATACCATTAGAAAAAATCTGATCTCATTCATGAACTAGATACGCTCTATCAATGAAATTTAGAAAAATAAATTATACAGATGAACAGACAAGCCCTTTGATATAAGGTCTGAGATATCTCCTCAGATGAATTCTCTAAAAGATGGAAAAGATGAAATAAGTTTGGTTATATAGCAACGTTTTTTAAATATTAGATCTTGTAGCTTCCCGTCGTTGCCAATTCCCTTCGTGGGTTCGATTTATACATCTCAGAGGAAAACCGCAATAGGTCCCAAGGATTCCTAAAAGAATTGTTTCAGAATATTTAGCAAAACCACCTGTGTTTCCTGAAAATTATTTGTTCACAGCTGCAGCAATCAGCAATAATCTCAAAACTCACTTGTCATAGAATTAGTCAAAACTGCAGCCCGAACTTTCACTAGCTTCCTTACTCCAAATGTTTTTATGAAACAATGTCAAATATAGTATATGAGGAGTACGTGTGGTGTGCTCAGAATCCTACATCGATGACAACACAATTTTTTTTTAAATCGATTTTGATCGATGGTAACAATTTCCTATTTTTTAAGGTCATTTTAATGACAATTTACCCTTTTAAATTTAATTCCGTTCACCCTCTCTCTACAGATATTATTTATTTTTATCGTTTATTATGTTTTGTAATAGAAATAATTCGTTGTATATATATATATATATTCTGTTTTGCTTTGTTTTTTCTCTGTTGTCTTATAATGTGAATCTGTATTTACTTTTTTACTTTTATTCGTCCTGTTATAATGTAAAAATCTCCATGTCAGATATGGATTTACTTTCTGTTATCTCATTTTATTATTAAGGTATATTGTCCCAGAATAAAGGTTTCTTCCTGTACAGATCTATTCTGTGAAATATGAAAATTCATATTTGAGGTTACCAAAAATTTAATATCAAAATTTATTTTTAATTATAAAAAAGCTTATAATGTGTTATTTTCTAATTGTCAATGTGATTTGGTAAAAAGAAAAAAAAATGCAGTGTCTGCATCGTTGCTAAGAAACACAAATCGGTGATGGGAGATGTCCAATTGGGATTATCACCCCTCCATTGGAATTCTGTGGACTTTGTAACATTGAACGATTAGTTTTGCATATGAATGTCATATTCAACGGCTCCGCATTAACTAGAATCTGTATCTAGATACTTTAATATAATAATACCTGTTACTTTAAGTATTAAGTTCCCGATTTAACAGTGATTTTGGATATTACGCTAATCATCGGATATAAAACTTCAACTTCATGATGGAGTTTCCAGGTAAAAATCTTTAAATGGCATTAATTAAAATACTTTTATTATATTGTTAATATCAACAAATAGCACTAGTCTCGTTGAAATAGATTATAAATAAATAATAAAAAATATTAAAATATTAAAATAAAACAGAGTTATGAGAAGGAAATACGTTCATATTAAATTCAATTATTTCTGTGATAAAATTCCTAAGTAAAGTACATTGAAACACTTCATTTACAGGACGAAATATTAATAAAAAAAATTGTATTAATTAGTTATGTATAATTTTATATGTAATTAATTATATAAAGCGTTTCATTAAACATTGATGTATAAATAATATTCTGCTTGAATGCTAGAATTTGTTGCATAGATAGGATTATTAATTTTTTTTTTAAATAATAACTTTATAAAAATATATTTTTAAATATTGATCAAAACAAAAAAAAATATTTTTTATTAATAGATATTTTACAGATAATATTATACAGATAGTTTTGAAACTATTAATATTTCATTGATATAAAATTCGGCCGATTGGCGGGAAACACGGTCATGTTACACATTCTAGTGCCAGGCTTGTTATTCTTCAACCAATACAATTGGTAAATTTAAATAATAATGTTTATAAGTTATTTTTAAGACAACCAAACGATTTTCAATTTAGTTAAACTGAATGTATATTGTTTAACATTACGACCTGCATTTTGGATTGTCTCTTCGATATTCATGAATTAAATTAATAAAAAGGAAAAATTTCTTTTTAAAGTCTACTTTCAGCTATTCTTTGGTTCAGGGATTTAAGAAATAGCTTTTATAAACCGATGAGGTTTACCGAGTTATGCTCGGTTAACCAAACCTCGGTTAAACGAGACCCCAAAAATGTAAAAGAAGAAAATTCGATTTCTCCCTGACTGGGAAAAACTATTGATCATGGATATGTCTAACTGAAATCAGCAATTATATTCCAATTAACATTATAATATTAAAAAGAGCAAATTACCTAAATTAATAATTGAATTAAATTAACAACCAATTATTATTCGAAATAAACGAAGTTGAGAGAAAATATGGGTTTCAAACGTCACTTTTTACATTCAAACCAATATAGCTCATAGACGGTAAGTCCTAGCGAAAAATTTTATGAAACAAAAAATATTCTTCATTAAATTTCTGATCAGTGAAATATCGGCAAATGTTTTTCCGAGCAGCACCGACAAAGCTATAGCTTGTAAAAATTTTACATTTTTGAGGTTGAGAAAAACGTTACACCAACAAAAGTATTGACCCCAGACAAAAGATAAATACATGTCAATAATGTATGACATTTGACATAATAAATATATCAATTTAATAACAAAATAATACTTATAAACATAAGAAAAAATATAACATGTATAAATCGAAAACTTTATTTCTTAAAAAAAAAAAGTCACTAATTTTCTTTTCTACACCGACATTCTATCCGACGCTGCACAATCTCTATATTGTCAAAAGCCTATCAAATCAAATGGTGTTGAATCAGTTCTGGCTTCGAATTATTGAAATACCTTCTCCAACCGAACGAATTCTTCATGAGAAATTGTGAATGACGATTCATTTCCTGGTAGACCGTCAGCTCCGTATCCCCATCCTCCAGTTTTCCCGTAGCAATGTCCTACAAATATTGCATAATGTCTTGTTCCACAATCAAAAGTTTTGTGAAACAAAAATTGATGTATAATAGAATGAAATAAAAAATAGAAGGTTCGGTTGATCGAGACTCGGTTAATCGAGTCTCGGGTGTAGTTTGATTTCCCAAATGAGTACAGAAAAAATATTCCACCAGTTTTTGCAACGAAGATCTTGGATTAAAGTAAATTATTATTATAATATATTATATATATATATATATATATATATATATATATATATATATATATATATATATATATATATATATATATATATATACTTAATCCGACCTTATGGTATTGATCAAAGAAAATATTTTTAAAATAGTAAAATCGTTATAAAAGTCTATAAGGATTGCCTAAAGGCAAAATATAATACCTGCATTTGTATTACTCCGCTGAACTTCAGTTTTTATCAACAAAACGAAAACTTATTCATTAAAATTTATCAAATAAAGTAAACCCTTTATCGAATAAAATAATCTTTGATAGTTAACAGTCCAGATATTCTGAAAATCGTTTTGAGTGATATCGTATTACTGGGTAAATTATTTATCATTGTCTATTACTGTATGACTTGAAATTATATATGTATAAAGTGAGATTGGCTCAACTGCTAGGGATTTTCCCCAGTTAAGGGTACCCACTTCATAAAATCTGACTGTGCCCAGGAGGATCTCTAAGTCGAAATACAACTGAAATAACAGAAAACAAAATTTCTGCTTACAGCCAGACTGGAACTCGGATCCAAGAAATTGGAGTCTAGTGCCGTTCCCGTTAAGGTACCGCACCTCCTAAAACATTTATGAACTTTTCAACGAAATTTTACTTTAATTTTATAATTATACGAAAATTATTGTTCAGTGATATCGGTTGAATATTCCCAAAGCATATTAAAGTTGAATGAGTTCCATAATAATACTTTAAATAATAATTTTATTTATTTTAACATCGTTTGTTATTAATTGTTTTATTTAGATTTGGAATATTTTTATTTTATTATAACAAATCAAAAACAAGAAAAGGCGATTGTAAACTGAACGATAGATTAGTTCTTTGGTGTGAGGTTCTACTTTATGTTGCGATATTAATGATAAAAAATAAAAAAAATAAAAAAAAATATGAAGAAACTACCCATTACGTGTCTAATGACAGTTTGTTTATTTCGTTTACCGTCACTTTTTGCTGCTATGGCTAATCGGACGATGCCATAGTGGGAGTCATAAATTTTGCCTATCCAGGTATAATTAGGATAGGGATCTTTAACGAGTACCTGACATCGCACAGGCTCGGGACTCCCATTTTACGTCCCTTCCGAAGGACGGCATAGCAAAGGATTTTTTTACTCCCTTTAAATCCTAAGGTCATCTGCCGGGCTGCGAACCCGCGATCTTTGGTATAGTAGGTTGCTATGCTAACCACTACACCACAGGTGGCCCTATCTAATGACAATTATTACGTTACAAAATCCCGAGACCACCTTCTTTTCAGATATCCTCGAGAAAAACCAAGTATAGATTATAAAGCTTAGTTAGTGACTAGTGGATTTATTTGGGTAATTGATTTTATAATGGATGATGCCAATGTGAAAGTGTGTGTTAATATTTTTATTTGCGACTATTTAAAGAGCATTAAGGTTTATAGAATTGCCCATTTTTATAAGTTTAGAAGCGGTTAAATCATTTTTACTAGATAGATGACACAAGAGCAGAGCTAAGAATATGTACGTATGATTCACAAGGAGAACGCGCAAGAGGAAAACTCAAAATAAGATGACCGGTAAATGTTATAACTAGAAATTACAATTAATCTGAGAGAATATAGAATCGGATTGGACATATATTTTGTTTGTTGAGCTGACATATACAAACGGGACACAAGTATCCCAGTCTCGATTGACCGAACTATCTATTTTTGTATTTATTATTTTTTTTTTTCGCAAAATATTCTATTGTTGAACAAGTCAGAAGGCAATATTAGTAAGGATTGGGGAGGACGGTCCAATAGAAAACGAATCAGCAGATAGAATTTCGGTATTTAAACAAAAGGAAATTATTGATTTTTTTCAAGACAAACTTTTTGATTTACATATATAATGTTACTTATGCGTATTATAATTTATACATAAGCATTATTTTGTTATTAAATAAATACATTTAATAAATCAATTGTCCTGCGTTATTTTTTTTTTTTTCATTTCCCTTTTAGGGGTGTATCGATCAACCGAGGATTTGCCTATCCGAGGCTATCTCGATACCAAACCGATTCCTAAGTGTGTAAGAGTCTGTGAGCAACTAGGTGTATAAGTGCAAATTAAGGATGTATAAAGGATTATGGACTCCAAGGGATGTATATAGGTAGAATACGATGGATTTGTTGACAAATGTATATGTCCAAATTAAATTGATCATAATCATGTAGGTGGTTTTAAAAGAGTTGAAACTTTCAGATGAAGCCATAGGTAAACGATTTAATCAACAAGTAGCATGCTATCAAAGTATTCTATGTGACTAGTTGTATGTCTAAAAATAAAGAGTAAAGATGGATTAATGGAATTTTTTGGAATTCATCATCTAATTTTGGCGATACTATCCTATGCAACCGCTTGTAACCCTCAGTAGCATACACTTTCAATCGTTAGGCGCAGACCTCCTATTTTAATAAACAACACCTTTAAAAAATGGAAACAGATCGACAAACGATTTATTGTAATATTTCAGTGAAATAGTGAAAAAAATACATTTAATGTACTTTGATTAATTATGTAATTAAATGTTTATATTTAGGTCTTATATGTGGTACAATCATATATCGTTTGATCCATGTTTGGGGGACGGCGTCCAAGGTGTTCAAAAGGTGGATTGTATTCCAGTTCTGTTGTATCCCGCCTTACTTAACTCAAGATGCGCCCACAGAGCGCTCTGTATCTTGTTATTACATATGTTTTTATTATTACCTTCCTATCGGTTGTGTTATTGTTAATACACATTTTTGTGTTAATGTTTCAAATTTTTCCTATAGTGAATACACAACAAGTTGTTTACAGTACTGGTAAGATAATAATAAGATAATTTTATAATCAGATAATAATCTCGTAATCCCCACGAATACAATAATAGAAATTCTTATATTAATATTTTCAGCACCAACTTGTAATAGAAGTTCTAATTGTTTTATTTTGATTTTCAGGTGAAGAGGAGATGGGAATCGGAACGCCAGATCCCCTTCAGATAAACAACATATCCGGGATAATGTTGACACAGATCTGTGCTATTTGCGGTGACAGGGCAACAGGGAAACATTACGGCGCTTCATCCTGCGACGGTTGCAAGGGATTCTTCAGGAGGTCTGTCAGGAAAAACCATTTGTACACATGCAGGTCAGTGTTCTAAATAAGAGAATCTTATACTCTTCGATAAATTATAAATTATGTTGTAATTCAGAATTGTAGAAATTACGTTTGTCAACTTTGAACTGGAAAGTTTCGTAATGAAGCATTCCTTGGTTTCTTTTATGAAGTTTTTTACAACGCTATTAATTTATTTCTATAACTGAAATCTCAGAGACTTCTGGAATGAAAGTTTATTACTATCCAACTAATACAACTAACAACCTCTGTATAAAATAAATTTATAATTCAGTCAATAAACATATTGTAGAGTGCATGGAATATGCGAAAATCTTTGACTTCGTAGCTTTGCTAGGATTAGTTAGAACGTAAAAATACTAAAAGTTAAAAGGGAAGCTAACGGTGGGGAGGAAAGGAGAAGGTCCATTTTTGGGTTTTTCGATTATATCTCGAAAATGGTGGACTCTAGAAAAATATGCTACAGATCAAAATTAAAGCTAATTAAATTTTCGACAAAATTGCTTCTATACATATTTGTCGTACATTCAACGGTTTTGAGATATACGTTATTAAAAATCTATAATTTCGAAAACAAAATAATTTTTACCTCACGTTTTGTCAAACATTTGTTTCAAGTGTCAGAAACGCGTATATAAAATTAAAATAAATTTAATATCCTACTACTTTGATTCTGGCATCTTTTTTGAGAAACGATCGTGGAAGGCACTAGAAGCAAATGTTTGACAAAACGTGAGGAAAAAATTGTTTTTTCTTGAACATTACCGATTTTCATCAACGTATATCTTGAAAATCGTTGAAAGTTCGACAAACATGTTTAAAATCAATTTTATAGGAACTTTAACTAGCTCTAATTTAGATTTAAATCATATTTTTCTAGTGTCCATCGTTTTCGAGATATAATCGAAAAAAACAAAAATGGGATCTTCTCCCCTCCCCCCACCGTTAGCTCACCCCCCAAGGGCGGGGACTTTTAGTATGTTTACCATCTAACTAACTACTCCTAACGAAGCTATGAAGTCAAACATTTTCCCATATTCCATGAACTCTACACCCCTCATTTTAGCACTTATTGACTGGACTTTTATTATTTAACCAGTTGATATGTTAAAAATCTTACGTCCAGAAGCGTGCCAAGGTCTATTTCTATTTTCGACCAGGCAGAAAACTTACGCCCAGGTTGGTCTACTTATGTTCCTATTTTTAGGGGTGTATAATACCTCTTCAGTTTGAACATTTGGACGAATGTGTTTTGTGCGGAATGGCTCCGTCAGATTGAAGCCCCTTCACGCTGTTAATGGCTGACGAGAAAGAGAAAAAAAAAAATTGTAACTTTTGTTTTCACTATTTTTATACTCTTAATTTGATCTCCCTCTTCCATTGGGCACGCTGGAAGGAACGCACTCTCCTTGGCAAGCCGATCCCAACACCTATGAAGACATCGAATCATAACGACATAACGACAACTATTAGTCATTTGACAGAAATTAATGTTTTATTTTAATTACTAATTAAATGTATATTTCCAGATTTAATCGAAACTGCATAGTAGACAAAGATAAACGCAACCAATGCCGATACTGCCGCTTGAGGAAATGTTTCAAAGCTGGGATGAAAAAAGAAGGTATATATTGAACATATATATCAAATTAATCCTAATAATATGATTATATATAATTATGATTTAATTAATTATTAAAAATATATACAGCTGTGCAAAATGAAAGGGATAGAATTAGCTGTAGAAGACCGAGCTATGAGGAACATTCCCTAACAAACGGGCTCTCTGTCTCATCCCTACTGAATGCAGAGATGCTCTCCAGGCAGGCTGGTGGATCCCTAGAGGTAATACTGCCTTCCTAAGTATCTTTAACTATAATTTTTAACCTGGCAACATTGCACTGATTAGGTAGTTGAAGAGTAGGCAAAAGCATAATTGGAAATCTAATTTCTAATTCTTAGGAATAAGTTGATAATCTAACATAGGGTATTTACTATATTATTAGCTATATACCGGTCAATTTTTAAAATTTACTGGGATCAACATGTCGCACTGCATATTTATAGCTTTTTTAATAACAATTTTATTGCAAATAAATAATTTTCTTGTTTAGTCATCATAATCTTTCCCTCTCTACCGCTGTGCAGTGTGGGGATTCCCTCTATAGAGTTTGACCCAAGTGTTCCTTTCTTGAACCAATTCTCTCCTCCTACTCCAGTCCAGCCCTCGCTTCCAGAACGCCTCCCGTACGGCTCCCTCCCAGGTGATCCGTGATCTTCCAAAGTTATAGGTCTAGTGTTTCGTCAGTACCAAAAGGATTTTAAAAAAGCTTAAAATTAGTCGTAATAATTGAAGACTGAGAAACGAGTATCAATATTAACATTCAAAGCTTCGACTGCAAAATCGACGGAAAACTGAGTTTCAGTAGTGAGCCTGAATATTTCATATGTTTTTAAAATTTAAAAACTCTTTACGCAATTTTGATTGAAATAGTATTATTTTCTGCTGGAACGGTTTGACAAATTCAGTTCGTTCATGTTTTTTTAAATCGACGTAGGTAGAATGCTAACATCGACAGCCATTCACTATTTTGTTATTCAGATGGATTACGATGACTAATAAAACAAAATTTCGATCTCTCCTCGAAGTTCAAAGAAATGCATTACCTATTTCCGCGTGTAACCACTAGATGTCTTCAAGTGTCGTGGTCGTAACAATACAGTACAACAAAATGGTGATTCAATTAGAGAATTTAGCAAGCGTAATCTCTCTCAGGGCGCGTACTCGGCGACCAGTTTAGAAATTATAGGGACTGGCAGGAAAATTAAAACGGTGGGTGTTGGCCCTTGGAAGTAGTCAGTATGGCCCGAAGGCTAGAAAGTTTGGAGACCCCTGCTCTAGATAACACCTTAATATTGTAACCTCTCATGCATAACGACGCTCGCTACCTACCGTCCCATTTTCAAACTCAAATAGAATCCACACATTTATCTCATTTTTATTAACAATTTTATTAAAAATCACAAAATTTAATCACTGTTAAACCTTCCTAGAGCTATAAGGATGATGTGGTTAAAATTTTGTATAGATTGGTTCAGTAGTTTTCTTATTTAGTGATCACAAACGAAAAATGGCTTGTCCTTTTATATATTAATACATATAGAAAAAATAATTTTAACAAAAACAGAAAATATTTGCAAAGATCGAACTGAGTACTACATTGACAGATAAAAAATAACCGGTGAGATTTCGAAAAACTTCCTGTATCAGGAAGTAACAGAATGGGTTGAAGCGTGTGATCTTGTGCAACAAAGATTGTTAAAAAAATAATCTATATTTTTCATTAGTAATTTAAGCTGCATGAAATATAGCTCTGTATTTCATTTTCATTGCTGATTTTTTTTATTATGACCACTGTTGTATAATTGTACCACAAACAGAATAACTTCCATAAAAATGTTTTATATTGCATAGGCATTTAAATGTAATGTAATTTTTCTAATTATTTTTAAATGACGATAACACATCATTTTTGTTAGGAAAGCCATGCTTCTCGCGAGATTATTTCATTTTCCATCACATGATTAATCTTCAGAAACTGGATTTCAAACAATGAGAATTCATTCTAGTTAATTTTTTATATAAATAAAAAAAAATTCAAGCAATTAAGTCAAGTAAAAAGGGAGTCGAAAGGCCTAGAGATATATTACTCACCATCTAAACAAAGTATTACTGACATCAGTTACTCAGAAAGTGTTAAAAAAAAAAAAAAATCTCCGAGACAAGCGTCTATGTGATGAAGGAAGCAAATTGATCTGTATCATTAGAGAGTTGTTTTCAAATCCTTTAAAGAACTTTGAAATAAACATTTTGACTTATCTTTGGGCACGAACGTTTCTTCACTTCAATAATGGTCATGCTGATGCCTTTGAGACAACTATTAACATTTCGAAAATGTTTCAGTTGCACTTGGTTTCAATCGGAATTGAAACTTAAACCATATTTTTGCTTAGGAACTTTATAAATCATATTCATGAAGTATTGGAAACAACCTTTTGCGAAAATATTCACCTCGGGTTCTCATTTGATTGTAACTTGAAGGACTTCCCATGAAACGCTATCTTAGATCTCTTCATAGGGGAGATCCTTGTGTTATCAGGTAGGATGTAACACAACCAATCTTATAGTTTACATATTATATTCTTATATACATTTTGTGTGAGATAGATATGTTTATAAATTAATTGAAAGTATATTTATTTTAAAGCGAAACCAGGAATATGACCTATCAGATAAACAAGTTGCCACGATTGCTGATGTGTGCGACTCCATGAAGCAACAGTTATTGTACCTCGTGGAATGGGCTAAATATATCCCGGCTTTTACAGAGCTTGCACTCGACGATCAGGTATTACATTTAAATCAAAAAAAAAAAAAATTCATTCGAAAACACCCACTATATTATCTGACACCTAATACGCACTTATGTTCAGAATGTTCAGCATTGATTTTTCTTTCAGGTTGCTCTCCTGCGGGCACATGCAGGAGAACACTTGCTTCTTGGTCTTGCTCGGAGATCGCTTCATCTCACCGATGTTCTATTGCTGGGAAACAACTGCATTATTCCTCGATACTGTGGAGGTAAGAACGATAATAGAACTCGCATAATTCATAATAGTTGGTCTCAATCCTCATTCAGTTCCTCCCATCCCTACAAACCTCCTCGCTAATTAAAACGAATTGGCCTCGAGATCTAGGTTAAAATTCGAAAATGAAGTCAGCAACGGCCGGCTTTCACAATCATGTTTGGAGTGTTTGAGGCTTAACGCTATCACTCGCTTTATTTATTTATTTATCTATTATATTCATTCATTGCTGGTTTATCCTTGTTTTGTTTTTTTTACAATATATATTTTATCATAATTTTGTTTTAAAAACTTTTTTTTTTCCTTTATTATTTTGCAAAAAAGAGAACCTGTGAATCATACCAATTATAACCCTTAATTGTAATATTAGTCAAAAATAAAAAAAGAAATTTTCATTTTAAAAAATAGTCAATAAGTAAGTATAACCCAGACATAATTGTTGTCTCTAGGATCTGTTTTCATTTTTTTGTCACATTTTTGACTCTTTATTTGGTATATTACTATATATTTATTATTTGATTTATTATTAATTTCTGATTAATCAAAATAAAAAAAAGATTAATAACATTTTAATACATGCTTAAAGACACTATGACAATACTTGATGTATTAATTATCAATTTAACACAGTATATTTAGAACATTATGGGGTGGTACAGATTTATTAGTCAATGTCTGCTCGTAAATATTAATTGAACTCTTTAAGAATTTATAACATATTTACATGCTAAGTCAAAGGTAACAAGTACATTCTTCTTATGTGGCTTTCTTAGCTACCAACTATAAAACAATTTAAAAACTTGGAATTCCTCAGCTTATAGGCTCGTAATGATTCAATTCAGCAAAAAAAAAAAAAAAAAAAAAAAAAAAAAAAAAAGTTTTAAAATAAAATAAAAAAAGCAAGCTTATTACTTAATTATTATGAAAGTTAGATAATAATTAATTTAAATTTGTTGATATTTTACTGAAAAACCAAGTAAAAACAGGAGAAAGGGTATTAACTTTTTAAAATTTGTTTAACTTTTTTTTGTTTTAAACATAACAGATCACTAACTTCAATAAAATGCTATACTAATTAGTCGAATCTAACTAAAAAGTTGAATCTAAAAACAAAACATAACATCACTTTTGCTCTATTATATCAATTTAAGTAGTTACTGGTAACTTTCGAGCTAAGGGAGATTAAAAAATCTAATAAGTTTACTATCTTTCTTGTGAGAAGTTCAATGAATAAAGCTTTTGGAAAAAAATGAATTATAGCTTAAATTAAAATTTCGTTGAGACATTTGACTTAATTTCTTTTTACCGTGTAAAAAGTTTGTTTAATTGTAGATTCAAATATTTCCTCTGACTTAGACATCAGCAGAGTTGGAACGAGAGTAATGGATGAGCTGGTACGTCCATTAGCAGAAGTTCAAATTGATGATACAGAATTCGCTTGTCTCAAGGCAATAGTCTTTTTCGATCCAAGTAAGTAAAAAAAATTTATTTTACTTTGACTTTTATATCTTTTGCTTGGTAAATTATCTGAAATATTTTTCATATAGATTCAAAAGGACTAAGTGACAGCTCTAAAATAAAATGCCTTAGGTATCAAATACAGATTAACCTTGAAGATTACATAAGTGATAGACAATATGATTCGCGTGGCAGATTCGGGGAATTGCTTCTGACATTACCAGCTCTTCAATCTATCACATGGCAAATGATTGAGCAGATTCAGTTTGCAAAACTGTTTGGGGTTGCAAAAATTGACAGTCTTTTACAGGAAATGTTGCTAGGAGGTAAGATTGATTTTCATGCATTGCTATTTTACAAACCTTTTACCTTTGATGACTGTTTTCAATTGTCTTAAGGATCTACAACAGAGAACTCAAATGGCCAACCAGTTCAAACAAATGGAAGTGTAGGCAGTTATCAAAGTTCTGGAGAGTCACCAGATAGTCGCAATGGTACAAGTCCCATGAACAGCCCTTCTAATCCTTCTGGAACTGTAATATTGCAAGACCTAACAAACCCATCAGAGGAATATACCTTTAAGCAAGAACCACAACTTGACAACTATTAGTATTCCTTTTCAACACATAATATGATTTATGACTGATAGATAGTAATTCATAATTGTGTGTTTGTTTTATTAATATATTTATATATAAAACAAGCACAATAACACACACAAACACAGATATATGGATAGTACTCATAATACAAGTAACAGTAATTTTTAAAATAAAAAAAGAAATTAATTAACACAAGCAATAATTGTATTTAAAAAATTCAATAAAAGATAAGAATACAAGTCATATTAACTTTTTATTTAAGAGAAATTCTCATATAAATGTAACAAATTAAAGTTATTTATTATTATATTTTTTTTTTTGTATATGATACAAAATTATTGTTTTAATTACTTGCTCTAAAAGTAGTAAGTATGATAAAAGTTTTCTAGTCTTTGATTTCTAGCTAACAATGGTACTCATATAAACAAAATATTACTTTGTTATAAATGCTTATACATCAAATGTTTTTTTTTCTTTTTTTACCTGCAACCAAGTGCTAAAATTGTATACCTAGATGGGATGATATTGTTAATTATTAGTTGAGAAGGCAATATTGAAATATTTCTTTTCACATGTAAGCATTATTATTCTTAGCATGCATGCATATATAAGTGCATGTATGTTTCTAAATACATTAGGTGTCTTAAATTATTAATTAGTTCTGCATTTTAATTACATATGTTGTATGTTGATTCTTCAATCAAGTAAAATAAATATGAGAAGAATACCCTTTTCTTTATCAGAAATATATCTCACAGGATTTTGTAATATTTTAGATAATTATTATTTGTAATTTTAACAATATACATTGTAAAAATAATTTTAATATTTCTATATGTAATTTTCCAATGTTAGATGATTTCATATACATTGTAGAAGTTGATTTAAATTTTTCAAAGTTGAAACATTTCAACAATGACCTCAACAGAATATTATTTTAATTTTATGACAGTTCTAAATGAGATTTATTTTGAAGGGTTAGCAATCAGTGTAACAGTTGTATATAATATAATAAAGCTTTTCCAAACATATTTTTATAATTTATATACTAATTATATCATCATTATAGATTATGTTACCACCTTTGAACTAATGTTCAGTTATTTTTACTGATATACTTACTTTTCTTTTATTGACTACCAATTTCTTCACATATACGCTGCTAAAATAACATATAATTTTTTATGTATTGTCCAAATAGTTTAATCAGCAGTATATTTATTCAGAGAACATTAGAAAATCTATTGAAATTCATTGTTAATGAACAATAGCAATTCGAAAAGTTAAGCCAATTCATAAAACAAGAAAATTCTATACTACCATTAATCAAAGGACCAAAGTGATTTCCAATGGTTAGTAACTTCAGAAAACAACAGAAAAAGATTGAAAAATATGACAATAAATTAGAATGATCATAGAAGCCATAATAACATTAAAAGTTTACAAGAATTAAGTAATGCCATAAACGGTTCCTTCTTCCTTCATATACATCTCAACTGAATGTATTATGGAAGCTTCGGTTGAGATATACTCAACCAGATATATAGGACTTCGGATATCATGCCAGTGTCTTCATGTCATTTTATCAGCTTATCTCTCTTTTGACCTGTCCTGGAAATGAAGTTTATCTATGGCACTATTCTCCATGGTAATGGCTTTAAAGAATTTTTGATGGTCACGGTTTTTATCCATCAGCAATTAAAGTTGCCTTTTTTCAATGGTATCCCTTAATGAGGTAACCCTAAAGTCTTTATGATTTCTCTCGTCTCTAATACGGTCTCTCTTAGTTCAACCAGCTAGCTTTCAGTCTAGCTAGAAAGAAGGGAGTGCATCCCCTTGATGGCTGATGGAAAATCCTATATAGGATGTGTGGTCTGAATATACTAAATTAAGACCCATGGATCAACATGTGCCAAGTGCTGGGGGTCATAACCTAGCCTTCTTTCAGCTAAGAGGACATGAATATTCGGGAAGCCAGTTGCCCTGAGAATACAGGGAGGGACTCTTCTGCAGAGCTAATCAACTGTAGTAAAGTACATCTGATTCAAAGTAACCTAACTTGGCTTTGATCTGGACACTTATTGGCTGCAACGTGCAGCTCGAGAGGACATAAATGATTTCAATTATCAAAAATATTAATAGAATACTTCTATATCAATAAATGTATTTGGTAATTGTTTATAAATTGAAATGTTCCATTCTCTTTATCTCATTATAATACTTATCAGATAGGTAGAAGCAGTAGTTAAAATCATTGAATAGGAAAATGAGTAATTGTGGTTAAAGGTATGAAGTTCAGTAATTAAAAAGACAAAGTGAGGTGATATAGAACAAATGTGGCTTTGGTGGATAGGAAGGAACCCCTTATTTTAAAAGAAAACAACCAATTTATCAAAAATTAATCAGGTTTATTTAAGTTTTTACGATATACACTCTTATTTACTCAAAGAGATTTGAGAAGTACATTTACTCTTCAATAAGGTTTGATATGGAATATTCACATTTTTCTTTTTTTTTTTTTTTTTTTTTTTATGTAAAACTATAATACGTGTAAAAATAAAATATATTTTCAAATAACTGATGTGTTACAGACTATACAAAACTTAAAGTTAATAAAAATATTCAAAATTATAAGAATAATCCCATGAGTTTATTTAACATGAAACTTGAATGAAATTATTTAATAAAATGGTAGGTAATAACAGGCACAATTAAACAATAATAGATCAATAATCTAAAAATATCACACAAATTTTTATATACATTTATAGAAAAATGATGCTGGAGGTCAATGAAACAGAAATTAGAACCAAATAATCTTTCAACTAATATAAAGTCTCATATATATATATATATATATATATATATATATATATATATATATATATATATATATATATATATATATATATATTCTAATATTTATTGTTCTATCATAATTGTATACTGCAATGAGTTGTATTATTTATAAGAAACCAAAATAATTCTAAAAAAAATAGTTGTTCTTTATAAGATGATATAAACTTATTCCTTAGCATCACCAATTCCATCTGGATTAATTGAAAACATGGCTTCAGCTTCAGGCAAACATGGAGAATCATATACTTTGCAAATTCTAGTTTCACCACGCCCCTTCCTTAAATATAACCTGAAAAGAAATTGTCACTTTTAAAAAGAACTATAAAGAACCTGAGTAAATTATTGTTTATAAATATTAAAGAAGTATCTCAATATTAAGATTTTTAGTTTATAGTAACTTCTATATCTGAGTATATTTTATACCCTGATGTAGGGTGATACAAGAAGAAAAATATTGAATTTGATACATTATTTCAGCTGACATACATTATACATACATTATTCGTTGACTGCGGATGATGTGAACACTCATGTCACTCCTCGTTTCAAGCCCAGAGCGGGTGAATCAGAAAAAACATATTATCTCACCCGCCATTAGCTAGAAATATCGTCTACCAGGCCCGCAGTGAACATGTTAATCTCTTAACCCTTTTCAGGGCACAGTGTGCTACAGTTCACCAAAATTTGATAGATTTTTTGAGGGGTCCCATCGTTCCAAAAAAAATCAATATATATTGATACACTGGGATTCATATTAGTGAACTAATGGTATAAGATAAAGCTACTTTTACCTTGGGTAATATAGCAAACTAAACTGCTACAACAAAAATCTTCTAAATACTTAAAAAATATAGGGACTACTAATAAATAGGAATTAAAAAACAAAAGGAATTATATATACTATTATAATTCTTAATAAATGAGTTTTATAGCACTATCCTATCTGAAGCTTAACTATTTCTACAAATACTAGAAAACTACCGATAATCCAGAACAGACAAAAAGTAAAGAATTACCCATACAAAATAAGATGTATTCTGATTTGAATATAGAAGAATAGATGACTTAATACATTCAAGAATAAATCTAAAGATAAATAATTTATTTTTTAAGTTATACACAATAAAAATTTAATGTTTAAATGAGACATGTACATAAAAAGGAAGAACTTTGCTCTAGATTGTTTCTGGAAAGTCACTGCAAGAAAAGGAGCAAGTTGGTTCTACAACTTGACAGATCAAATTTAGGAAATCTGACAGGGCATTTACTGGACACTTAAGACCGAATAAACATCTCTTTCAAATCAATATTAAAGAATCTTCACTCAACAGGTTTTTCAAGATGGAAGAAAAACCTACATACCATGCCCTATGCTGGTGTGAAATGTTAACACATAAACGATACATACACTTTGATATTAAAAGGATAATAAACTTCCAAACTGCAAACTTGTGAATCTGAAAGGCATCTAGAAGTTTGCATAGGTGACTAGGCAGCCATATGCAAGAAATCAAGGTACTACTTTCAGTTAAGCGTGTGAATAAGTAGAATTTATTTATTACTTTTCTCTGATTGATAGAGAAGAGAAGAATGCCACAATACAAAGATGGCATCATCTTTTGGACAATGGATATACCATTTCATACCCCATTTTGCGACATAGATAGCCTGGGGACATGAAGAGGTTGATCATAACTTCACCCAATGCTTACTGGACAAGGTTCTTTCAGGGCCTATCTCCTATAACACACTGTTACAAAAAAAGTGGTGCACTCAAATAATATGGATTTGTAGGTATTTAACTATACCAGTGAAAACAAATATTGCATAATAATGTTGGGATAAGGCTTTTTGTCTATTCAGTGTACAAAAGGCTGTTTCAATCCTTAAGTGTTGTCAAGTTTACTTGTGATCCTCTAAAATGAATTAGGTTGACCGGTAGAAAATCATAATTCTTTGGTTTTTTCCAGTGCTTATTCCATTACTGAAGTTTTAGATTCACAAAAATTACAGTGGAAAAAGTTGCCAAAGCGATAGCACTTCTTGAAGATGGCCATGGTGAATACTATGCAGCTCAGTCTATCCGTAAACCAGAAATTACTGTCTGCTGAGCAGGTTGAGATTTGATTGTAAGCTTTAGATTTTTGTCTTAGCCAACTAGATGGACACCTTAGAGTCTGGAGCATGGTGAGAAATATGGTCAAGTCACAGTCACTTTACAACACAAGTTAAAGGAAAAACTGAGCCTTACATATTAGAAGGATGAAATTTGAACGCTAGTTCATATATAAAAAACCTACTCCAAGACCATTGTCCCATTTGCACCATTCATTTGGATAACTTCATTTTGAAACATGATAATGCACCTCACGTTGCCAGGTGTGTTACGGAATGAATACCTACAGGAAGTTATACTCGAAGTTAATGACTGGCCTGCTTGGAGCCCTTACATGAATCCAATTGAACACGTCTGGGCCAAACTAGAGAGATATGTTAAATCAACAGTTGCTGTTCCTGATCCCTCAATTACCTCAAAACCGCTTAAAGAGAATACTTAGAGAATATTGGCGATGTTATCAGAAATTGTATCTTCAGGCATAATCAGATGGATAAAAGCTTTATTGGCTGTAAGTGGAGGAAATACACGCTTCGGATAACAAAGTAAAAAAAAAAAAAAAATTGAGATAGTGAAAGTTGGGTCTTGCAATATCACAGCACTCACTTCACCACCCTACAATAGGAGGTTGCCAACAGATCTCCACCTCTTATTACTGCATTATTTTTTACATTAAAATCAACTTCTGCTACCTAAATGAATCTTATAGCATGGAATGGTTTTATATTACTTGGGTAGATGGTTATAACTTCTTTTTTTGAAATAATTAATTAATTTGACAGAATTTTTTGAAAATTCTAAAGTAATGGGGGAGGGACTATGAACCAACTAGTGGGACTTTAATGAGGGTTTTGAAAATGAATCAGTTTACTTAAATTGATGTTTCTGTTCACAAATGTGACAATAAATAAATTTGCTACAGGGCTGCCATCTCTTGAAAAAAAAAATGCTCACTAAAATAAGTACATATAGCCTTAGTAGCATTGCATAGTATATCTATTATTTAAACTTAAAACAGTCACACACACTAACACAACCCTTTGACTAAAATTTACTAAAAATACCAAAATTTGGAAAAAATCTACATTTTTAAAATGCAGTATAAGCTAAATTCAATACTAAGAAAAATTTTTAACAAACCTTGTTGTGGAAGAATGAGCCATTATGTGACCTCCAACAGGCTTTTTTGGATCAGCTGAAAACATAGCAGCTCCATCAACTTGGGCCACTACTTGATTGGTAATTACAACAGCTACTCCAAACTACAAAAGTACAATTTTGTTAACTAAACTAATAAAATAAGCTGTTAAATTAAAATGAAAATATTAAAACAATGGGCTAAATAAAAATTATATAACATTAGGTTATTTTTTTAGATTTCAAAACACCATTCTCATGTTAAAGGTTATCTGTCAAAGTTTCAGGTGTTGACATCATCAGAACTATAACTTGACAGTTTAATATTACTTTTGTATAAAAAAAACTTTAACAATGTGTCAGTTGCCCCCTCTGACTACAAAAAATTACCAAACAGTCTCAAGAAATGATTAAAATATCTAAGTCAGTAACAAAATGTCTAACTTTTATAAGTACAATGAGTGCTTTATTCTAATAAACATTTGCATAGGTATCAGTCATAAAATAATTTTAAAAAAAATTAACCTCATCGGCTAATCTCAAAAGCAGCCTCAGAAATCGAGCAAGGTGGGATTGTCTTGCAGCTAATTCACCTCTCCCACAAAAATCTGTTCTATATAATGCCATAGCACTATCAACAATCAACAATGCAAACCTAGGAAAAACAAAATATATATAAATTTGGTTCTGATTAAATTACTAAATAAAAATATTAATACAGTACATTGTACATATATGCACATAGTAGCATGTATTTAAAAATATTGTAGCCAAATATCATAAATTCATAATTACTCTAAAAATACCATTTTCTCCAAAATAGATACTTTAAGGCCTTATTAAGAAGCCCAACATAACCATTTTTTCACAAAGCTAAAATTAAAAATCTTTTTTGGAAGGATTGTTAACTTGTTTTCAAGGTAATTGTACTTATCCACTTCATCACGACAACCACCAAAATATCCTACACAAGAAATATAATTTCAATTAGGCTATCGCTATCGCTCCTTAGTTCATGGTTTGAAGTAAAATCATGATGTTAAGAGAAACAATATTTTCTTTCAGCACTTGAGGATAACCTGGTGTATTATATAACAAAAGTAAGGCTCAAAATATCAAATTACCTTAATCAAAATTTGTTTTAAGACCCAAGTAAGGTGGTTTTGAAAACATTCTTGAAAAAGTAGAGCTAAAATCCAAGCTATTTTAATTGGTTTCCAAATCAAAGGAAAGAAATTTCTGTTGTAGCCATCTCTTGGCTTTTCAGAGTGGTAGATGAGAAGGGGGTATTAATCTGAAATATCTTATCATACACAAAATAATCTAACTTTTAACATTTTCATTCCCAGCATCACGTTTTCTACCATTACTAAATAGGTTTTTTGGGGTATTTTTTCTTTCATTCAATTCATATCTGCTTCAACCTATCAAACAAATTACTTTTCTCTAACATTTTTTTTATATCTAATTAATAGCTTTATTTTTTATTAAAATTAATTTTTTAACAGCTTTGATAAAAACATTTAGTAATTTTTCCTTCCAGAGACTGATTCACTTTTAGATAATATGGCTCTTGGTATAAATTTTGAAAAAACATAAAATGTACTCTGAGAGAAAATTACTAAAGAAATATGAAGGAAATGACTATTTCAGACAACTTCTGATGAAAATGATTTACAAAGTGAACTCAACAACTCCTACTTTCTATATCATAAGTGGATTGATAGTTCACCATTGGTAGAACTTAAGTTTCATTCATTTACGGAGCAAGAGACATATGAAACAATCCCTGACCAACTCAACTACTCTTCCTTAGTCCTATCTCTTGGCAGCATGATGGATATTTCTTTTCTTTTAAGACCCTTGGAGATGCTGTCCTTCCATCTTTCTTTCGGTTTATTCCTTACTCCATTGAGGTTTTCATAATACAAGTCTTCTGACCATTCTCTACTTACTCATTCTGACTATGTGCTCCAGCCATCTAAACCATTGTACTCTTTCTCGTTCTCTTACAAATTGGAAAACGCTCATACCATTGTATAGTGTGTACGGCTCCTCACTTTCTCTGAATCAAAACACACCAATCTCTTCTATAGGTCTTTAGGTCCTTAAATACCTTCTTAAGATCTTCTTTTCAAACCTATCAATACGCTCAGCTGCAGCGTTACACAATGTAAAGGTTTAGATACATATTTCAAGACAGTTTCTTTCTTTTTCATTGGATGATAAATCACATAAATATTATTGAATTTAAATATTAAGAAAAGCAGAATCAGTTAATAAGTTTCATTACACTTCAGAAGAGAATACCTTTATCATACAATCAACCAACCTTACCTAGATTCTGTCATGAGGGCAGCAGCAAGAAGTAAAAGTTGTGTCTGATGATCAGAATTAAATGCTCTTGCAACAATTACATTGTCAAGAACATCTGTGCTATTCATATTAAATCTTTTAGCTGTTTCAATAAGTCGTTCAGGCCGAAAACTACCTTCTGTGTCAATATATATGCACTTCCCTTCACCACCACCATCGTCAATTGGAAGCTAAAGATAAAATAATGAATTAATAATAAGGGATTGTTTATGATACAAAACTAGTTCATTAGAATCACGTATTTAACCACCAATAACATGCACTTAACAGAAAAACAATAATGAATTAGGACATAAGATGAATAATATTTAAAAAATATGAAAAATAATTGAAAAAAAAAAAAATCAGAAAACAATGTGGCTCTCCTTGAAAGAGGAAGGGCCTATCTAATTTGTATTTTCACAATGGTAGTTTATGCCTAGAGGTATGCATCCAGAAATGTCTCAAATTAGTATTAGTGTAATACAACAAAGTATTAACGACAAATCTTTTTTTTCTTGAAAATCTTATCATTATTTTTAACATTTTTGAAAATTTAATAATTAGTACAGAATTATTTATTTTCAAATGAGCAATAAGAAAAACTGAGATAGGCAAGATATCTTTCTGAAATGTGTGACAATCTGGCAAACATAAGATGAACAAAAACAAGCATTTTTGAGACACAGAAGACCCCAGCTTAGATTGGCTAAGAGAGCAGCAACCAATTTCAGAACTGCAAATATTGATTGTCCAACATTATACATAAGTAACACAATATTATCTCAATTAATGATTGCAGTTACAAGAAACCAGGATGTTTTAGAGTTGTAGGGCCACCATTGTCATTGTCAATACATTATTTAAAAGTACTATAAAATTAAGATTCACACTACAGATATCTACTTTATTAATTTTTAAGGCTGTATCAGTTAGACAGGGAGGGTCCTGGCTTTAACTGATGCAGCCAAAAAAACTAAAATTATTGTCAATAATAGGCATTACAACCCACTGAGTCTGCCTGCTCAAGCATAGACTGTCAGTTGTCTCTATTCTGTGCTGCTGTCCTCCAGTTTTCCACCAAGCAATGATCTTGCATCAGCAGTCACACAGTCTTCCCAACAGAGCCATGGTCTTCCAACTCGCCTGGTACCATATAATCGCTGTCAGAATTTTAGATGGTTCTTCCTTGGGATCCATTCTTGCAACATAACCAGCCCAGCAAAGCCTAGGTATCTTTACGAAAATAGCCACATCCACATCCATTTAATCCATCCACATACATTTAATATAAATCGGCATTCGTTTTCCCCAAATTCTCTTTTTATAAATACCTCCCAAAACAAAATATACAGAGATAAGACAAAAAAAAATTAGCAAAGACAAAGGAGAAGCAGCCATCAAAGCGTGAATAAATATATCCATAAATAAATATATCCAGCTACATTTAAATACTGTATTGCAATTGAAACCCTAGGAACAATAATGGCGGCAAATGTATATTTCTTTGGGTAACAAAAGTTTTTTTGTTTCTTGAGGCTTAATGTCCTTATGTACTCCAACTAGGAAAGGAAGGGCGGGTTATGCTACAGGATACCAACCTATTCTAGCCAGGGTAGGAAGGTCAAGATTCATTTCGTGGGTCTGCCAGCAAATAAATTTTAACTCACCCAAGTGGGATTCGAACCCACGACCTTCTGGCTACTAGTGTGCAGAGACCCTCACCCCAACTCACTCGGCCATGGAGCCTCCCAAAGGGTAACAAAAGTAACTCAGAAGTAAAGACCTACCCCATATCACATTGATTACTCTGAATAAATCATCTAGCACCACTCAAAACCTCTACCTTCTGACGTTTACCAGCTCCTTGGATTAATCAAGAAATTAGAGATCTGATGAAAAGAAGAGATGCAGCTAGAAGGCGTTTCAGGCATTCCAGATTTCCTGATGATTACTCCACTTTCAAATCCCTTCGAAACCTCACCCAGTCTACCATGTGACGTGCCAAGGCGCAGTATTTTCGTAACATCCTATCTGAAGCTCCAGATTCAAAATCTAAGTGGAGAATTCTAAGGAAGTTTTCAGTAACGAGTTACTCTTCCAGTACATATTATCCTGTGACTTCTGACGAACTTAATTCCTTTTTTGTAGATTCCTCTCCCAATGAGCCTCCAATCAATACTTTATCCTATTCCATTCCTCAATTTCCATTTAATCCATTTAATTTTTACTTTCTTTATATTCCCCCCGATGATATAATAGATTCTGTTTTTAAATTCCGAACAAATGATTTCGGTGCCGATCAAATACCGGATAAAATTATCAAACTCACTCTTCCTGCCATCCTTCCTGCTCTCATGCATATTTATAACTTCTTACAAACCTCTTCCTTTCCCACAGCATGGAAAAAGGTCCTAGTTCGTCCATTGAATGAAGTTCCTTCACCTACCACAGCATCCCATTTTAGGCCTATTTCCATCCTATCAAACCTATCTAAGCCACTAGAAAGAATAGTCCATTCTCAACTTGCTACATACCTTGAAAATAAAGATCTCCTAACTCCTCTTCAATCAGGCTTCCGTTCAGGTTATTCTACCCATTCCGCTCTTTTAAAAATTACTCAAGACATTTATTCTTCAATTGACCAACAGAAAATTACTATCCTAATCCTCTTCGATTTCTCGAAGGCGTTTGATTCCGTGGATCATAAAATTCTTCTGACTAAATTACAAAAACTCTCCCTTTCCAATAGTACTCTTGGCTGGTTCCAGTCCTTCTTATCTCTCCGTTCCCAAACAGTTATTGTTCCTAACCAACCTCCTTCAAAATCTGTGCCTCTAACGCGAGGTGTTCCTCAGGGATGTTCTCTTTCACCAACTCTCTTTTCCGTTTACATTAATGATTTGACAGACACTATTAATAATTCCCAATATCATTTATATGCTGATGACTTTCAAATCTACTTATCGTTTCATCCTTGTGAGATTTTTAAGGCAACTCGTAAGATTCAAGATGACATTTATAGCATTCACCAATGGGCAGTAGAGAATAAGTTACGACTGAACCCAGAAAAAACTAAAGCAATGCTAATTGGATCGAAACCCTCCCTTAATTCCCTTTCCTGTTATCCACTTCTTTATCTCAATAACATTCCTATTCAGTTCACAAACTCTGTCAAAAACCTCGGAGTAGTACTTGATCAACATCTGTATTGGAATAACCATATTTCCCACATTACCCGAAAAACCATCTCCATCTTCAAACAGCTCCTAAGATTCCGTGAATCTTTCCTTCACAATACCCGTCAATTGTTAGTATCTTCCCTCATCCTTCCCCACCTCGATTATGGATGCTTATTATACGGAGGACTGTCTGGCGAGCTTGAAATGAAGATGAAAAGATTAACGAACTCCTTTATAAGATTCATTTTTGGGATCCCCAGGCGTTCTCACATCACTTGCTGGTATTCCGAGTTGAGGTGGCTTTATCCAATTTTTCGGCGACAATACTTCCTTGGTTCCTTTCTATTCCAATCCTTAAAGTCCAAAAAAACCTTCGTACATTTACGACATCCTTGCCCTTCGTTCTTCCATTCATCTTTTGAACACCAGATCTCAGCCTATAGATTTGCATATCCCTTTTCATCGAACTGCTTCCTTTGAAAAATCCTTTATTAATCGTGCAGATTTATTCTGGAATTCCATACCCATTTCGATCCGCAATGCTCCTTCACTCACTTCCTTTAAACATAATTTATTCATCTACCTCCTCAATTATCAATCTTCCGAAATTATGTAATAATATTTTAGTGTTAGAATATTTCTTTTTATTTTATTTTATTTTAATTTTGTTATTTACTTATTTTGTTTTTGTTATATTAACCCCAAGACATGTAGTATATAATTTACACTCTATATAAGTTGCTGCCTGATATGTACACAGCCAGACAATAATACCATTTTATTGTTCTTTTGTGTTATTCTTAGGGGACAAGGTGTCCCAGAATAAAGATTATTTTTCATTCATTCAAAATAAAAATTTGATCTGGCCCATTTTAGAATTCACTTCAGAATATTAGATGCCCACAAAAGTACAGGAGTTCACCCTAATGATGTTTAAATGAAGAAAATTGTAGAGAATATTAGGAGCAGCACTTTCCAAGAACTCATGAAGACAATTGGCGATCATAGAAATTATGAACCTGCATTAAGATGCTAAAATAAACCAAGACCGATGGACAGATGGAATGGCGGCAGACACTCAGACCATCAGACCTTACACATAAGGAATGGGAAGCCTTGCCCCCAAACAAGATGTAGAGCCATCTATGTGTTTATGTAGTAATTAATTTAAACAAAGTAATTTATAATACTCTGTATATATGTGTGAATATATGTATATGTATGTGTGTGTGTATATATATATATATAATTAACTGTTTTACAATAATCGGGTTTTTGGTCCTTTATTAATTAATATTAATTTATATATAATATTCTGTAAATTTCATGAACTTTCTCTATACAAATTAGATCTCTAAAAAAGCTATTATTTTACCTGACAAGTAACAGCTAATGTGTGACAGATCTGAGTTTTCCCAGAACGGAATTCACCAAATATTTCAGTTATTGAACCAGTTTCAATACCACCACCAAGAAGACGGTCAAGTTCTTTTGAGCCAGTGGTCAGCTGAACTAATTCTGAACGCTTTTGATGGGCAGCTGTAGCAGTAGTAAAACCCATTGGAACAAATTTAGTTGCTTCAGCCTATTTAAGGAAAAATAAATAAATAGTAGAATATCAAACTTTCACAAAGTAAATATATTATACATATACACATGTGCGTATGTTTCCCTTCGCTTCAATGTTTTTTTTTTCGTTTTTTTTAGATTTGTGCATTCTTAAAAAAAAAAAAATCTTACATGTATAACAGGGTTTTCTAATATTTTCTACAATACTTTCATCCCCTTTAACACTACTGGGTCCTTATACCCAAATTAAATCTATGTCTGAAAGCACTATAGAATGCATTTTTCAATTAATATAGGAGATATGCATGTGAGAAATAATGCCAAGTGAATAATCGAGTAAGATGGGGTTTAATGTCCAATATTTAAGAAATGTGATAGGTAGGGTTGTGAAATATTTGCATTGTAATATTTCTCCTAGAAAACTACAAATAGTATATGTTTTGAGGCATTATGAATCAACTGAGTTATTTTTATTTTGCATATTTTGCAATAAATGCATATTTTTACATATCTGGCATATCAGCATTTGATATTTGAAATTTGTTATGTTCTGTGAGACAAAAAATAAAAACCAAAAAATAGCTATTGGAACTACTTCAACTATTTTTTTGTTCAGCCTAATGAATGAGTCCAGGTGCTGATTCTTCCCTTTGTGTCAACTTTCAATCACATTTGCTTCTCTTGGAGTTGTTTAATCAGATTAATTTCTCGTTTTCGCCCAGCTCAAATACTACTTGAATAATGGAATATTACTTTACTTTTCTTATTTCCCTTCTTCTTGCCATCATTCCATTATCCAGTCTTTCATGCAGCGTACACTAAGACTCATCATTCATGAACTGTTAATTTGTTTCCTCCTAAAATGATGAAAATCCCTCTAGCAAAGACGAAAGATCTTGTTAGAAAGTATATATGTGAGTTCTCAATTGAGATTATTAAGGGTGATGCAGACGTTTCATATTGCGTTTGTTTTGATAAAGTTATTTCAACTGCTGCACGGTCTTTAGTGATGCCACATAAAAACAATAAAGCAAAAATAAAACTAAGTCAAAATTTGAAAATACTTTTGTTAAACAAACTGCCACTGGATTAGATAAGTCTAGTTTTGATTCCAATTTATGTTGTACTTTAATTTGAGCTGCAGCATTATTATATTGGGTTGTTTCACATGAAATGTCCGATTTTATAATATTTGAAATACATAGAGGATTTTGCGAGTCTCTGTTGTTGAAAAAGCTCGATACATGGGTACCTCACGATCTCACTGAGCGACAGCAATTGAAACGTCTTGAGACCTGCGTTTCGTTGCTTGCTAGGCAAAAAAAACCGACCCTTTCCTTGAAAGAATAATAACTTGCGATGAAAAATGGATTGCTTATGACAATCAGCGTCGGTCAGGGCAGTGGTTAGACATCGACGAAAGCCCAGGACAAATGCCAAAACCAAATTTGCACCCGAAAAAATTGATGGTTACAGTATGGTGGTCCATGGCTGGAATCATACATTATTCCTTTTTGCCTAGAGGTTAGACCATTACCTCTACAACCTACTGCAATGAAATTGGCCAAATGCACAAAAAATTATTGAAAAAACAACCTGAATTGGTAAATCGGAAGGGCCCTATACTCCTACACGACAAAGCTAGACCCCATGTTTCAAAACTTACCATGCATAAATTGAAAGAGCTGGGGTACGAAGTTCTTCCGCACCCACCATATTCTCCCGACTTGTCTCCAACAGTTTATCACCTTTTCAGGAATTTAGACAACTTCTGCAGAGGAAAATTTTTTGCAAATGATGCTGAAATCAAAAGTGCGTTTTCAGATTTTGTTTCACTTCAAAGCTAAGAGTTTTTCAAATCCGGGATAAAAAATTGTTGTCACGTTGGGAAAAATGTGTAGAAAAAGAAGGTAAATACTTCAAATAAAATTATATTGTTTTCATATTGTATTTTTACTAAAATCCCTATACCTTGAAAACGGACATTTCATGTGAAACAACCCAATATAATATCATAATATCAGCATTATTTAGAAAAGCATGTACTACAACTTTTATAATTTTCTAAATAATGCAGATGGTTGCATATTTTTAGTTTTTAATTGCATATTTAACCCAATACATTTTCATATGTATGTGCATATATTTTATTTTTTATTCCATATAATTCACAGCCCTGGTGATAGGCAAGAACAAGATTCTGTCCATTACAATAAACAAAAGTCTGTATCAGTGTGGTTAACATCCTGGAAGATCCACTTTAGACCAAATATTCTCATTATGACAGACATTAGAAAAATCATAAAAGTATAATGTGGACCTGCATCACGTGTTTATAAATTTCAAGCAAGCATATGAACATGTTAATAGAAAAGAGCTTCTATGAAAAGTTTAGGCTAACCTGAAAAACTGATTTGTCTTACACAATAGGCACTGCACAAAACTAGGACAGAGGTTAAATTCCATAATTCTCTATCAGATGAATTTTCAGTAAGATGTGGTTTCAGACAGAGGGGCACACTCTCTCTAACACTTTTTAATTTAAGTTCGAGATGGCCAAAAGAGACATTATGACAGAACAGTTTTGTTGTTTGGTAGTATGGCTGGCGAACTACGAATCAAGAAATCTAACAAACCAAGGTGTTTGAGGAATACTGAAATTTCTAAACTTTCAGTCATTTGGAAATCAAACAAGGTATGGAAGACCACTGTAATAATTGAAAAATAGTTACAGCTTTTTAAGGTGGATACTAACGCTACTTGTCATCAACAAATTCAGCTAAGCAACAGCATCAGAAAATCCGATAACAACTGAAATTGAAGAGATTTGTGAAACGCTAGATCCAGAGGAATGCATTTCAATAGATAATGATCTAGAAACATTCAAAATTTACAGCTCGGCAAGCTCTTCTTTAACAGATTAAAGGATTGATGACGACGAAGAGGAAGTAGGAGAACCACGCACTGTCTCTAACTAACTGACTGCTATTGCTTATCTTGAGGTAGTTCAGAGGTTTGCAGCATCTGCATCAAATGTTGAGCTCATGTATATAACTACGCAGGCTCTGGAGTGAGCTGAACGCACGTGTGTTTAGTCAAAAAAAAAAAAAAAAAAAAAAAAAAAAAAAAAAAAAAAAAAAAAAAAAAAAAAAAAAAATATATATATATATATATATATATATATATATAATGGACTACTTTAGGTCATAGTCTCATTCAACTCTGACTTGTATTAATACCTCTCTTCTATAAGCATGATCTACCATTTGTCATATATCTACTTATCTGGAATGATTATTTTATACAATGATGTATCCAGCTTTTCAAATTACATATTATTTTAATTTACTATTAATTGTATGTACAAATTTGTTTCAAAGAAATAGCAATTTTCATTTAATAATCCTCCACATAGCAGAAACCTCTATTCAACGGAAAAATGGCAGAGTCCCCAACCGTTCTGTTTAATGGAAGTTATACTGCACTACTCCACTGTCCAGTCAAGACTGGCTTCAAAATGAATGCTCCCCAACTACTAGATGACCCAGGTTCTTACTGGGTACGTCAAAGCTAAACTTCAGAAACATAGAAGCAGAGATGTAAAACCCCCTTATGTCACTATTCAAGTTGTTTACACAGCCCTGTGCTACCCAATAGTCGTGTCTATAAATACATGTCCAATCAATTTGTGAAATAAGACATATAAAAAAATTATCATAAAAAAAACAAAAAACAATATTTAAAGGTAGAACAACAATATTATGGCTTTAATTTCAATGTGTTGATCTCATTACCAGTATTGCTGGAAGGTTAGGTAAAAAAAAATTACATGCTAGGACACAAGCAGCATTGTAAAAGACAGTATTAAAGACTTTAATTCTGATAGCCACTAACCTATGAACTCATATTTCAGCCAGGTTAACTGGTTTCTTGGTTCCCTATTCTCACAGAACCTTAATAAGTACTGCCTTTTTTTTTTTTTTTTTTTTTTTTTTTTTTATCATATATTCTTATTCTCAAAGAAAATAAGCTAAAATAAATTTAAAATGTAGGCTGTTGGGGTATGCAGTCATAGATACACAGCAATTAAAAATAAATTTTAAGTAAATAATGCCGACGTTTCGACTTGCATTGCTACCCATTATCAGGACTTCAGCGAGATTGGCAATCGGAAACTAAATTCAGTATGGTAATATCGGAAACATAGAATATGGTATCCCTTCAAAACTCAATAATTTAATACCGATGACAATAGGAAACACAGCGGCTAAAGTAATGATAGGTGGAGATATTGGTGAACTATTTGATGTGGTATGGCAGGGAGATGCATTGTCCGCCACACTTTTCAATCTGGCTCTACACTCAGTCGTAAAATATGCTGTAAAAAATAAAACACTGGCTAATAAAACTTGGCAGATATGCGTGTACGCAGATGATTTGGTCAGAATGGCCAGCAGTGAAGTAGCTATAAAAGAAGCCCTTGACTTGATTATAAAAATAGCAAGATGGTAGAATTTTTCCTGAACCATGAAAAAACTAAATATTTCTTGGAGATGCCAGATGCAAATTAAAAAAAAATCAAATATATCGCTTCTTGGTACCGCCTTTGAAAGTGTACGGAATTTTGTGTATTTGGGTTCCTCTCTGAATAGTGAGAATAAAATTAGCCCTAAAATATAAAATATTATATTGGCTGGAAACAGGGCATACTATACGAACAGCATACTGTTCAAATCCATAATTCTCTCAAGAATAAAAATTAAACTCTATCACTCACTCATCAGGCCTGTGGTAACCTATTGATCAGAAACATGGTGTTATCTGTGGGGGATTTCCAGGGATTAAAGGTTTTTGAAAGAAAAATAATAAGAAGAATATAAGGTGCAATAAGGGTTGATGGAAGGCAGAGAGTAAAAATTAATGATGAAATCGCAGATTTACTAAAAACTAAGGATATAGTCAACTGTATAAAAGCAAATAGACTGCGATAGGGTGGCCATGTTGAGAGAATGAAGGATGAAAAACTCAGAGGAAAATGCTAGATATCGTAATATTGGAAAGGAAGAGAAGAAGAGGTAGACCAAGAAGCCGTTGGAAGGATGAAGTGGCGAGAGATGCGGCGAGGTTGGGAGTTCGGAACTGGAGACTCCCTGCGGATAACTGGGAGAAATGGAGGGTGATAATTCGGAAGGCCAAGGATCACACCAACCTGTAGAGCCAGCGAGTAAGTAAGTATTGATTATTAAAATTTCGGGAGAAAGGCTGTTAATTAGTGATATAAATAACATTCATAAAATAAACACTATTTCTCTAAGAGAACTAATTCAAAATAATATATACCATTATTTTATCAGCTTTTGCTTCACTTATTCCTTTGATAGCCATTAAATGTCTTTTTGGAGTAAATGCAATAGACTCAACAGTGTGGTATCCAGCATCACTAAGTTTTTTCACATCAGCCGCACTTATATTTCCACCCTAGAAGAAAAATATTTAAAATAAAAACAACTTCAGCTGAAATATCAAATACACTTTAATAACATTCAGGAGGGTAACAGTGAATTATATTCAAACAATTGATTAAGTTGAGGTTAAACAATTTAATATTAAATAAAGCAATAATAAATAACATCGATGACAAGCATTTATTTTGTTAATGTGGTGTACAAAAATAATACTTAAAAAAGAGACAGTTAAATTGTATTATTAGCAGACCAAACCAAAGCCTTTATTAAATCACAGTTAATGTTTCGCCAATTCAAAGATCATCCAGCAAACATATAGATTAGTCTCATCATGAAATTTAAGCCTAAAATTATTTGTCAGTGCTTTCACTCCACGAGATGGATAAAATAAATATAAAATACAGACTAAACAAATTAAAAAAAAAAAATATCAGTAATATAGGAGTCAACTATTACGTTGTGGTACAAAAATCATGCTTTACAAATCTTTAATCTTGGACCTTACACAAAATCTTCGGAAAAGATTGACACTTTTGAGAAAAGTCTTACAAAAGAATATGGGTCCCATCAGGAAAGCTAGGTTGTACTGACTAACTGAGAAGGAACAAAGAGATCAACGACCTATATGACAATCTCTTAGCTTTTAGTTTTGTAAAGAATTCTCGACTAAAATGGCTGGGTCATGTAATCAGGATGGATGATGGGAGAGCAGTTAAACAACTGTACTACAAAACCCCAGGAGTCAGACTGTGCGGAAGATAGAAGGATTCAGTGGCTGAGGACTTGAAGAATATTGGGATATCCAGCAGACATGCTGGACAGGCCTATATAAAATATAAAAGGGGCTATGCCAAAGTTAAGGTTTCTTTATCTTTTCTATCCCCAGATTTCCATGTAAAGTTTATATGAAGAATACAGGTAAACAAAATATGATTTATAGAGACATCGGACAATCTAGGGCTGTATGAATCATAATCAATGTAAACAATACTTAATTTATATTATGGTTTTGTTTGATAAACTTACAGATAGAGTCAATTTACAATTCTTTCATTTCATTATCTAATGGCGAAATAATTGTAAATTGACTCTAATCTATAATGTATCAAACAAAACCATATTATACATTGAATATTGTTTACATTGATTATTATGATTCGTTTCAGTCCTAGATTGTTTGATGTCACAAAAGATCATATTTTGTTTACCTGTACTGTTCAAAAATAAAGTTTTAATTCACATTAAAGAACAAAAAAAAATCAAAATGTCAGACAAGTAAAGCAACAGTCCATCACAACCACATAGCACAAATATAAGAATGTCAAAGTTACTACTGTAATAGATGAAATTTATAAAATATTTCAAAAATTCATTTAAAACTATAAAATTAGGATTAAAGATAGTGAACTTAAGTGTGAGCCTGAACCAGAAAGAAATCACTTAAGAGATTTAAATTCACTAGCACATAGTTTAGTTTTATAAAAGTTTACAAATTTATTAGAAAAATGAAAAAATAGTTTTTGATAAGAGGCATCATAGAACAAAACAAGAATAAGACAAGAAACCATAAGTTGAGAAATATTACGTTAAGACTGTACCATGACCTTTCCTGATTATTATATGATATATTATAAAATTAATATTGATTAAAAAATAATAATAAAAATTGTATTAAATGCATCACAAAAATATAATTAAAAATAGGAAATATGTAGTATTAGAAATATTATGTACTTAATTTATTAGAAGTAATAATAATAAAATAAGCATTATATACAATTCCTTACAATGATTGATGGTGTAATTTCATAAAATGTACATAAATAAGTGATTATCAACATTACTATAATTCATTAATTAATTAATTAAATATAATTAAAATCAATACCAAGCCAATCGAAGGTAGATTAGGAAATAAAACATAATTATTCAATAGACGGAGGTAAACTGTGAGAATTGAAACAGCACCGATCGACACATACAAGGTAGGTATGTAAATTAGAAAATCTAGAATCTAACAAAACACCTACCTAAAACTAAAAAGTGACAAACAATATAATTGTATTTTTAAAAATAAATTTTATTACAAGAGCACAAAAATTTAAATTTCAATACATGATTAAGTCACCAATTAATCTAAAATAACCTTTTCAATATTAAATATTCAAATATCGGATGTAGATGGAATTAAAAACACTGCCACACAATCAAGGCAAGGTGTCATTACAAATTTCAGATACTTGCCTGCAATTTTGAAACAGGATGATAGCTGCATTCATCATCTTCTTCTAAATTAGTGGCAACTGTATCGGCACAACTAGACATTGAAGCATTTAATGCCATCTTCACTCTTAAACAATATAGTTTACAAAACCCACAGACAGCAACTGACAAAACCAACAGATAGCAACAATCACTCACTTGTTTTCAAAAATATGGCGGTAAAACAATATGTTAACAATCGATAGTTGAGTTGACGAGTTTTTTAAAAACTTATATCAACATATTAGCTTTCTGTTTTTAAATTCATCAGGGAAAATAAAAGCTACTTGCAACCACCAAAGTGAAATATGTTGATTGAATAATTAATAAAAAGCTAATATCTTGCGTTCGTGCAGAAAATCAAAAGCTTTTTTTTTGTCCTCTTTATTAACATACTATCTATTAACAACTAATTATAATTATTAACATGCTATTAACATATAATTTCCATTTCTAATTCTATTCCCTTCTGTCATGTAATAATTAGAGAAATGTTGAAAATGTTTTGTAATATGTTCTACTATAAGCTCTATACACGTAACGCTTAGGAAACAATTATGTTCCATAAAAATAATTATTGTCTTCAATGTTTGAATAATTTCTTCAAAAGCGGCTTGCAGCTCATCGTTCGGGTTCAATCTCCTTCCACGGAGGTCATATTTTAACTTTGAGAAAAGGTTGAAGTCGCTAGGGACCATGTCTGTAGTGTAAATAAGATATTTCTTGGAATCCATATTTCTTCACAGCGGCCTTGCGATTAACCCTCCGGCAGTAGATATTGGGAATATTTTATGCTCCAAGCTAAATTAAACTTGATTATGATGAGGAGGCCAATACATGTATGTGCTAATACGAACAGATAAATTATGATTGAAATTTATTAAATCGATCACATTTACGTATATGTGTGTGTGTGTTTGTTACTTCCTTTAACTAATCAATAGCTTTAAGTAATCAATAAATCTAATTTTGCTGTTATTATCACTTTATGTAATGTTGTACTTGCAGCATAACATGCTCCTATGCGATTTATTTTCCTTTGCAAAATGATGCGACTGCCGGAAGGTTATGCTCAACCAATTTTTGGGTTTGATGCGTAGGAGCGCAGCAGGATAGGACAGTAGATATGAACTGACAAATTTGGAGTTGGTGGACGTTATGACTGAATAGCTCGGAGGAAGAAGAATGCCAAAAAATGATAGTGACAGTATAAATTCTTCACTGTTACAATTGTATACTAAACAGTGTAGAAATAGCCCTCTTTCTAAAATCTTTAAGTTTGCGGAAAACTCGTTCAGCACTGGGTATTCTTGTACCACTCTAGACAGGTATTTCGCATTATGCTGCCATTGCAATTGAAAAAACAAGCCGGTGAGAACAAGGTCCTATTGACTAATCACTAATCGAATTCATAAACCCTCACTGTCTTTTACATGATATATGTGTCTAGTGTGATAAAACAGGATCTCCTATATGAAGCTCTGATAATGTCAAACATCTTACTTTCTACAGCAAGAAGGCTCCAAGAATTTCGAATAGGGTATTGGGATGGATTGTTCGTTAAACGCATTACGTAAAACAAAAACTAACAGGTGTAAAGTGCAACACTCTTCTTCCTCTCCTTCATCTAAATCATCTGTCCCGTTGTAGTTCTGGCCCACCTAGCTCGTGCGCTACCCGTGGGTCTTTGTATCTCGCAAGTCGGACGGAGATGAGAACCGTCATAGAGTAACCTCTTGCTGTCCCCAATTTTCCAATAGTCAGTGTAAATACAATTGGATCACAAGTAATGCACTCGATCTACCAAGAGTGACTGAATTAACATCAAGCATGTATATAAAATTCTTTTATAGCCCCAAGCACATGATTAACCAACTATTAAACACACTTAAAACCACTAGAAGGCCACATCGGTTGCCAAACTTCAGCAATCAAGTTAGATTGATTTAAGATAAACACATTATGCTATTTTCTAAAATACTAGGTTCTGATCTATTGATGAACTCTCAGTCCTAAAGTATTCATTCCCTCAGATACCCATCCGAAAATTGTGAGGAAATTAAAATGTTTATAAAATGATTGCGGCAGTGGCAAATCCACTTCATATTGCCTTTTTGCTTATTAGGCCAGCTATAACTTATAATGTATAACCCTCACCAATAGCGTTGCCCTGCTACATGATCAAAATTTATGGGCAAAAATTATATTTTTATGCATAGCTTAGAAAATATTAAGTAGTTTAGTTTCTCGGGATTATTTAAAAAATAATATCTCAGTTTTCTGATTGTTAAGTGTTTTAAGATTATGGTTAATCGGTTATTACATAGAAGGCTGTGGAATGACTCACTAAAGTCGCTGATCTGGATCTTGTTATTATCTTGGGCGTTGCTTGTGTTTGTCAAGGGTTGTAAACTATAAATATCTTCTAAAGAAAAGGTATGATTAACTTAACACTAATCCATTCTGCACTAAAAACATTCAACCCTAGGGTAATATTGGCTGTATATTATCAAGTTTCATGTTTGTTCATTATGCTGCTATTGATGTATTATTATTTTTATAGTTTCTTATCATGTTAGAAGCTCTTATATTAGTTATAGTTATTAATAAGTAAATCATCTCAAGAAAAACTCCTCTGTTCTGTTGTCTCCGAAGTTGTGTTTATCGTCCGTGACCAAAACAAAAAAAAAAACCCTTTAAAGCAATTTCTACCAACAAATTATAACATTTAGGAAATTAATATATTCATTTTAAGGCATAACTCCTCTTTAATAATTAAATTTCTCTGTTTCGGAGTACACTGCTCCATCTTCAGGATCTACAACTTTAATTATATCCATTTACAATACTATATCAACTGTACAATCTAATCTTATTCAATTATGCTTAAATTTCTACTTACAACTGTGATTTTTTTAACTTAGTCATTTATCCTGTCTCTACAGACTTTCAACTGAGCAATGCTCATTTTTTGTTATTGTTTGTTTAATTCTTTTACATATTAACCATTTAATTTGGTGCTTAATATAGAATGTTTGTGTAAGCACCAAATTAAATGGTCAATATGTAAATGAATTAAACAAACAATAACAAAAAGTGAACATTGCTCAGTTGAAAGTCTGTAGGGACAGCATAAATGACAAAGTTAAAGAAATCACAGTTGTAAGTAGAAATTTAAGCATAATTGAATAAGATTAGATTGTACAGTTGATATAGTATTGTAAATGGATATAATTAAAGTTGTAGATCATGAAGATAGAGCAGTGTACTCCGCAACACTTAGAAAGAAATTTAATGATTAAATAGGAGTTATACCTTAAAATGAGTATAAAAATTACATCTCCTTCAATAAAATAGTTGATTGAAATTAATAAGAATAAACCTTAAAGGCTGTTAATAACAACGATGGGGTAGTAAAATAAAAGTATTATAAATGTTACAGCGATGTTTTTTTATTTGATTTAATGGTTTTGTTTATTAATTTCAAGTGATTAAGATTTAAAAAAAAAAGTTTATCTCCTTGATTTTAGCAAAACCGCCTGTTTTGTGTATACTTGGCGAACTATTTTGTATGGGGTGGATGAATAAGGTCGTTCGGTTTTTGTAAGTAGTGCGATTTGTCTTCAAATATCTCCTTTTCTCCTTGCCCTATCTGACATAAGGAAATTTATTGATAATTACACTTATCAAAATTTTCAAAGTCCTCTCTTTGAATTTGTTAAATTTGGTTGCTTCGGCATTAGGTTTGTTTGCGATGATGCATAAGGAACATGTCAGAAAACGAAATACGTTTTCGACATAAGTTATTCTTTTATTTAAAAAAGGCAAGCGACAAGCCGATAACTATCGTACGTTATGCAGCATATTAGGGAACGATGTCTAAACAGAACACTCTACCCATAAATAGTTTGCCAAGTTTCGTTTTGGAGTTATAAGTCTCGAAGTTGCAGGCTGCAGCTGTCCACCCACCGAGGCTGATTTGCGTGATATCTACGCACTAATCGAACCTAGCACCTTGCACCATCCACCCACCACTTGTTCCATTCCATGAAAAATTCTTAACAGTAAAATATTTGCTGATCAGAGAGATGTGAAAACATATCTCGATCAGTTTTCCGCCCGTAAGCCTAAAGATGCAAAATGTCATCAACCAAAACGGTGAATACATTAATGAAAAAAATTATTTTTTAATGGAAAAAAAAGTTTCTCTTAACATTTTGAAAACCGAAAGATCTTATTAATTAACCTAATAATATTTTTACATTAAATTTGAAGCGTTTTTATATTTATTTTTATCTGTTCTCGATTATTGCGCTTCCTCTCGTATGGTAGGAATCACGACCAAAGGAATTATTAACAATAAAAAAAAAGAAAGAATCGTGATAAAAAGAAAACCCCCCTTCTGTTCTCTCCTTGGAGCACCCAGGGTAATGGCAATGGTGGGCAAGAAGAAATGATAATCTATATTGTAAAAACTACAGTTCCTTCCTTAAATCTGATAACTATAGTTGACTAACTTTAACATTCCATCTTTGTAAAAGATATACTGAAAGCTGGAAAAAATTGATGGCAAGTAGTATTGAGATTTGATATTGTGGTGTAGCATAGCATGTGTAAAGAATGGGGCTTGACCTCCACTTATTAACTGTTAACGAAAAGTGTTTCTACAAGCTTAAGCCCAGAATATTGCTTTAACTATCAACTTCAAAAGACTAATGGAACATTATCACATGGAAGTCATAATATAATTTTTTACATTCTGTAATCTTGATGAGTTCTGTCTATAACTTTTTTTTTTTTTAATAATTGATCATATTGGTTTTACGCTTTCGGATTAATACATCCTACTACATTGTTACAAGTTACTTTTCAGCTTTGGACTGTTAAGATGGGACTAAATCAGAATTTCGATGTGTTTTGATACAAATAATTCAAAATGATCTGCATAATTATTTTTACAACCATTCAAATCAGGTGTAAGACATTTTTAATGTAGTCATAGACAATTTCTTTTGTAACATCTTCATATTTTTTATTGAATTCAAAATATAAAACTAATGATTTATAATTGAAAATATGTCCATATAATCATTAATTGCAGTTTATTAAGTTAATCATTTATTTCTTCAATGTATGTGTTATCTAAAGGTTCTTACATTTTTGTTATTTCAAACATTCAATAAATCATTATTTTCAAACCACCACAACCTGTTAACTTCAAGTTTGTATAGAGTAATCTTGATCCAAATTGGACCTGGTTAATATTCTTTCTTCAATTTAATGTATTAGGTTCCAATACCCACTTTTAACTGATGACATACTTACCTTAGACCAACTATTCAGGTCTGCTCCAAATTCTTGTTCTTGTGATTATAGACCATTTGTATTCTTTATATATTATATATAAGCTTGCTCTTCCATGTTTCATTCATCTATTCTACAACTATCTGTTATTATATTATAGTATATGTTATATAATAATAATATTATATCTATTGTGTCTGGAAGAAATGAACTTAAAATTCCTTATTGTTATTGTCAGATGTATTTTTTTAAATTATTATATTTTTTGGATCCATCATGAGCCAAATTAGGAATTGGAATCATTTTTTAATTTTTATTAAATAAGTAGACCTTTCCTGGAGAAATATATTCCTCAACTCCTTATTAAGAAGAGCCCTTGATCAATTATGTTCCTCCACCCCTAACAGGTGGCTGAACTAGTACAATCTGTTTACCTCAAATTTATATACAGTAACCTTGTTCTAGATTGGATCTAGTTTTCTTAATGCTTTTTTGTTTCCTTTATTTTCATACTGAAGAACCATGACCTATATCATAGGCGTGTGCACAGGGGGTGCAAGAGGTGCATAGGCACCCCCTAGGGCTCCTAACTAAATTGAAATATATGATTAAAATTTAAAATAAACTACATTGAATAGAATAAAACTAAAATGAATAAATTAAACTAATATGTAAATGAAAACTAAAATAATATAATATAAAAAACCCAAAAATTGTTTTGAAATAAATTGAACTCAGCTATTTAATTAGTGTGTGCTTATTTTTTTAGGTAATTTACTAGTGTGTACCCCCTGATCAAAAGAGCTGTGCACACCTACGATCACTCTCTCACTCTCACTCTCTCTCTTTCTCTCTCTCTCTCTCTCTCTCTCTCTCTCTCTCTCTCTCTCTCTCTCTCTCTCTCTCTCTCTCTCTCTCTCTCTCTCTCTCTCTCTCTCTCTCTCTCTCTCTCTCTCTCTCTCTCTCTCTCTCTCTCTCTCTCTCTCTCTCTCTCTCTCTCTCTCTCTCTCTCTCTCTCTCTCTCTATATATATATATATATATATATATATATATATATATATATATATATATATATATCAAAATTCTATTTTGTCGACCTTTAGAAATTATTTCAACAACTATTTTATATATAATCAGGTAATAGGTCCAATGTTTAATAATATTTTATTAAAACAATATTTGCTTTCTTAATTTTTGTTTTATTTACGTTTCGATCCCTTGCTCAAATGGGATCCTCTTCAGAATAAAAACTGGCTCCCCGAAACTCCAGACCAGTAAGCCTACCGAATCGTGCAGCAAGTGCTTGCCTGCTCAGACACCAGGGCACGTATATATATATATATATACGAGAGTTATATATAACTCGTATATATATATATATATATATATATATATATATATATATATATATATATATATATATATATATATATATATATATTTTTTTTTTTTTTTTTTTTTTTTTATGACTCGAAACAGCCCTTAAGGATTATGCGACTACAATGTAGGTTCTCTATTTATTTTTCAGTTCTTTTCTTTTTGCCCACTTTTGCTTGAGGATTTCACTAAACTTTTTTCTCCTTTCTTCTGTCCATCTCTTGGACGGAAATTTCTTCTTATCCACTACAAGCACCGTGTTTTTCAGGAACTTTTTTAATTCGGCTCTATCCTCGCACATCTCTCGTGTAATCTTGAGTCTTTGTGCTTCAGATTTACTTTGGAATGTATAGCCCTGGTTAAATTTGAATCCCATAATTTTGCTAAAAATTTGTCGGTTCAATCTTTGTTCGTCCATCCTGTGCATATGTCCATAAAACCTGAGTCTTCTAACTCTCATCTCCGTCTCCAGATCAGGGCATTTCGCAGTAAATTTCTCTGTTGGATTTTAGTCTGTATCCTTCCGGTGTTATTTTGGGCCCGTGGATTCTCCTAAGAATCCTTCTTTCTATTTTTAGCAGTTTCATCAGACTGGGGAAGCACATGGTTTCTGTTCCGTACAATATCACTGGTTTTTGTAGTGTCTGATTTTGGCATTTTTGGAGAGGTATTTTTTATTATACATGTTACTCGTTAGGTAGTATAAATTCTCCAATCTTTTAATCCTGTACTCCATGCTTTCTTTCTCTGATAAATTTCTGATGATAAATTTATATATATATATATATATATATATATATATATTATATATATATATATATGTTCATTATTTTTTTATTTTTCAGACAAATTCTGAACAAAATGGAATCTACTCACACTCCTGATGTCTTAAATGAACAGAGTTTACCAAGAAAGCAAAGGATGTCTGTTCTGGTTGATAATATCATGTATGACTAATTGTTTAATTTCTATGAATGAAGATGTGAATAATCTTGATTTAAATAAGTCCCAGCAAATTTCCTTTCTTCTTGTGTTTATAGTCTATTTTTAATTATATATTTAATTCTTTTACTGATAAGTTCTATTTAACATTTATTTTTCTTTATTCCCTCTACAGCTTTCTGTTATCTAGTGTATCTGTTCTCTCTCTCTCTCTCTCTCTCTCTCTCTCTCTCTCTCTCTCTCTCTCTCTCTCTCTCTCTCTCTCTCTCTCTCTCTCTCTCTCTCTCTCTCTCTCTCTCTCTCTCTCTCTCTCTCTCTCTCTCTCTCTCTCTCTCTCTCTCTCTCTCTCTCTCTCTCTCTCTCTCTCTCTCTCTCTCTCTCTCTCTCTCTCTCTCTCTCTCTCTCTCTCTCTCTCTCTCTCTCTCTCTCTCTCTCTCTCTCTCTCTCTCTCTCTCTCTCTCTCTCTCTCTCTCTCTCTCTCTCTTCTTCTCTCTCTCTCTCTCTCTCTCTCAGCTTTTTCTTTATTCCCTCTACAGCTTTCTATATCTAGTGTATCAGTGAATTTCTTGTTTTAGGTGGTATAGTTCACTGTTATTTTACTAAACAACTAAAGGATATCTTTAGGATAACCTTTCCTGATCTGTCATTTTCCTCCAATTTTGGGAGAACGGATAATCTTACTCCTTATCATGATATATATATATATATATATATATCTGCTTCTGGAATACAGCAGTATTTATAAATCAATAAATTACAGAACATGGACCAACTAACCATTACCTGAAACGATTTCACTTACAAAACCCAGACCCTTTTAAATATGACAGACTAACTCCACAAACATTCATGCACATTTTAAATGACTACCACTTATACAAAGACGAGAGACATAAATTAGTTAGGGCTTCTGTAATGTTGGGGGTACATGGCCTCTTCAACAAGAAGCTTTATACCGCAATTATAAAATGGAACTTCTGGAATACAGCAGTATTTTGCAACTACAGAAAGACTAATAGAAAAATTTAGAAGATTTAATAGTGTTTCAACCTATTGACACTCAAAATGTTATTTACTTCTTTTTATTTATTTCCAGTTAATTCTTTTATTTCAGTTTTAGTTATTTTTATTTTTTATTTGTTATTATTATTTCATTTTTCATACCAAGTCTAAACAAAGTGAAATCTGCTCACTTTGCTGATGTCTTGAACAAACAGAGATTATTGAGTCAGCACCAGATGAGACCATTCATGGTTGGGCTAAATGATATCGGGTATGAAACTAATTTTTTTTTTTTTTTTTTTTTTTTTAATTAAGTTGTATTCAGACCTTTCCTGATAAGTTGTATACCTCCACTGTTAACAGTTGGGCAAACTATCACAACCTATTTACCTCAAGTTCATATGCATTAATCTTGGTATATATTGGACCCAGTAAATATTCTTTCTGCCCCCTTATTTCCACAATTTTCCTTCTTGAGTTCCTAAACCCACTATTGACCCGTGATGCACCTGCTTTCACCCAAGTACTCAGTTCTGCTACAATTTCATAGTTCTAGTCTTTATAGTTCACTTTTAAACATTTATTTTATATTTTATGTAATATGTATATATATATATATATATATATATATATATATATATATATATATATATATATATATATATATATATTATATATATATATATATATTATATTATATATAATATATTATATACAATATTTTATATATATAAATTTATGGATGGAGAAGAAGATGATCAGGGATGCAGTCAAAGAGGAACACCACGTCTAAGAAGAAACTATGTAATACACTTGTAATACACGATGATAGATCAGTCATTGTCCTTCTCCTCATAAGTAGAATAATGCAAGGCAGGACGAAACGTTGGCACATATTAAAGAATTTCTTCTTAGACGTGTTGTTCCTCTTTGACTGCATCCCTCATCATCTTCTTCTCCATTCATCATAACAGTCAACTATACTTTCATCATTATATAAATTTATTAATTATTATCACATTTTTCATTCCAAGTCTGAACAAATTGAAATCTACTCACTTTGCTGATGTCTTAAACAAACAGAGATTATTGAGACAGAACCAGATCAGATCATTCATGGCTCCGCTAAGTGATAACAGGTATGAATCTCATTTTAATTTTTTTTAATTAAGTAAGCCTTTCCTGATAAATCATACTCCTCCACTCTTGGAGTGTTAAAAAAATAAAATAAAATACACGGTTGAGCAAACTATCACAAAAGTATTTACCTTAAGTTTATATGCAGTAATATTGGTATATATTGGACCCAGTAAATATTGTTTCTGGCCCTTTGTTTCCTTGATTTTCATTCTTAAGAGCCAAAACCCACTATCAACTAAAGACACACCTGCTTTCAGTTAAGTAAAGTATACAGCTCTGCTACTCCTCTTTTTCCAAATAATTTTTTTTTTTTTTTACCAATTTTTATTTGTATTGGACACAGTAAATTTTGTTTCTGCTCCTTAGTATCCATAATTTTCCTTAATAAACCTCCTAAACCCACTATCAACTAAAGACACACCTGCTTTTATTTAAGTTAAGTATACAGCTCTTCTACCCCTCTTTTTCCAAATAATTTTTTTTTTTTTTTTTTTTTATCAATTTTTATTTGTATTGGACACAGTAAATTTTGTTTCTGCTCCTTAGTATCCATAATTTTCCTTAATAAACCTCCTAAACCCTCTATCAATCCTTGATCCACCTGCTTTCACCCAAGTACTCAGTTCTGCTACAACTTTCTAGTTCTAGTAATAACAGTTCACTGTTAAATATTCATTTTACATTTTATACTGATTACGTTACTTTTATTATTTTATATTTATAAATTTATTGATTTAAATGAGAGAACTGATAATCTCATTCCATATTCTGATCTATTTATCTATGTGTTTATATATATATATATATATATATATATATATATATATATATATATTTATATATATATACAGCACCAGTTCATAAACATTTATTTTATATTTTATACTAATTACCTTGCTTTTACATTTCTTTTTTCTTTCTTTTTTTTATATACCCTTTACTACTATAAGTTGTCAATTGTATCATTAAATTTATTAATTATTTTTACATTTTTCATACCAAGTCTGAACAAATTGAAATCTACTCACTTTGCTGATGTCTTGAACAAACAGAGATTATTGAGACAGTACCAGATCAGATCATTCATGGCTCCGCTAAGTGATAACAGGTATGAATCTCATTTTAATTTTTTTTAATTAAGTATCTCTTTCCTGATTAATTTTATTCCTCCACTGTTAACAGTTGGGCAAACTTTTACAACTTATTTACCTCAAGTTTATATTGCAGTAATCTGGGTATATATTGGACCCGTTAAATATTCTTTCTGCTCCTCAGTATCCATAGTTTTCCTTCTTAAGCTTCTAAACTGACTATCAATCCATGGTGCATCTGCTTTCACCCAAGTACAAAGTTCTGCTACAATTTTATAGTTCTAGTCTTTATAGTTCACTTTTAAACATTTATTTTATATTTTATACTGATTACCTTGCTTTTACATTTTTTTTTATTTATACCCGTTACTACTATAAGTTGTCAATTATATCATTAAATTTATTGATTCAAATGGGAGAACTGATAATCTGATTTCTTATTCTGATCTATATATATATATAGTGGTGCGGTAGCTCAGTGGGTAAGGCGCTTAACTACCATGCTCCCGGGCCCCAGTTCGAGTCCGACTGAAGTCAGAAAATTTATATTCTGTTATTTCGGTCGTGGATTAAATTCGAGGTCGGGAGACCCTCCTGGGGCACACCCAGCCTCTAAAAAAGTGGGTACCCTTAATTGGGGGGAAAACCTGGAGGTTGAGCGTGAATTCTAGCCAAATCACCTCCTTTCACAACCGTTGGCTCAGAAACAGTACAACCTACCTAAGTACTGAACCTGAGACCCTTCATGGGTTGTAAGTGGGACAGGTTTATGTATATATTATATTCATTATTTTTTTTATTTTTCAGACCATTTCTGAACAAAATAAAATCTATTCACACTGCTGATGTCTTGAATGAACAGGGATTATTGAGACAGCACCAGATGAGACCATCCATGGTTCAGCTAAATGATAACATGTATGAATCTTAAATTAATTTATGTTAATTAAGTAAACCTTTTCCGATCATATATATTTCTCCACTCTTAACATTTGGGCAAACTATAACAATTTATTTACCTCAAGTGTATATTCAGTAATCTTGATATAAATTGGTGCCAGTAAATTTTATTTCTGCTTTTTTGATGAGGTATAGTTGACTGTTTAGTATTAGGAGAAGTAGATAGTTGGGGTATGCAGTCATAAAGATACACAACAATTAAAAAATAATTTTTTTAATTTTTTGAATGCCCATGTTTCAACCTTCATCAGGGTTTCAGACTGATGTAAACAGAAACTGATGAAGGACCTTTCTCAGGTATCCAAGGTGTTCCTAATCCAAGGGTTCTCACCTGGTATAGACCCTTACACACACACACACCCACACGCACGCGCGCGCGCACACACACCCACACACACACACACACACACACACACACACACACACACACACACACACACACACACACACACACACACACACACACACACACACACACGCGCGCGTATTTATATACACATTATTATTTTATTTTTCAGACCAATTCTGAATAAATTGAAATCTGCTCACTTTGCTGATGTCTTAAATGAACAGACATTACCAAGTAAGAAAAGGATCACTGTTCAGGTTGATGATATCAGGTATGAATAACTGTTTATTTTTCATTAATAAAGTAAGTAAACCTTTACTGGTCATGTATGTTCCTCCAATCTTGGGAGAACTGATAATCTTATTCTTTGTTCTGATGTTAACAGGTTACCAAACTACCAGAACTTGTTTCATAAAGTTTATATTCAATAATCTTGATTTAAATTGGTCCCAGAAAATTTTCTTTCTTCTCCTTTGTTTCCAATGTTCTTCTTCTTAAGCTCTAAAACGCAATATAAACTAATCAAATAAACTCTCTCTCTCTCACTCTCTCTCTCTCTCTCTCTCTCTCTCTCTCTCTCTCTCTCTCTCTCTCTCTCTCCTCTCTCTCTCCTCTCTCTCTCTCTCTCTCTCTCTCTCTCTCTCTCTCTCTCTCTCTCTCTCTCTCTCTCTCTCTCTCTCTCTCTCTCTCTCTCTCTCTCTCTCTCTCTCTCTCTCTCTCTCTCTCTCTCTCTCTCTCTCTCTCTCTCTCTCTCTCTCTCTCTCTCTCTCTCTCTCTCTCTCTCTCTCTCTCTCTCTCTCTCTCTCTCTCTCTCTCTCTCTCTCTCTCTCTCTCTCTCTCTCTCTCTCTCTCTCTCTCTCTCTCTCTCTCTCTCTCTCTATATATATATATATATATATATATATATATATATATGTGTGTGTGTGTGTGTTGTTATTTTTTTTTTCAGACTAATTCTGAACAAATTGACAACTAAACAACTATATGAGCTCTTAATTGAAATCCTGGCTAAAGAGGGCCAGAACAAACGATAAAGTGTCCTGCTTAGTGATATCAGGTATGAATATTTATTTAATTTTTGTGAATTAAGTAAACCTTTCCTGATTTATCATGCTCCTCCAATCTTGGGAGAACTGATAATGCTATTCCTTATTCTGCTACAAACACGCACGCATGCACACAATTTATTTAATTATACTTTATATATACATGTATTCATTGCTATTTTAATTAAAGACCAAGTCTGAACAAATTAAAATCTAATCACTTTGCTGATGTCTTAAACGAACAGAGATTATTGAGACACAACAATATTAGACCATCAATGGTTCTGCTTAATGAATGATATAAGGTATTAGTATTTGTTTAATTTTTTTATTGAATATCTTCCACTTACAGTTCTTTTTATTCATTCCCTCTACTTGTATATTTTATCTATTGTATCAATAAATTTATTGATTTAGAGGTTGGAGAACTGATTATGTTATTGCTTATTCTGACCTATCTTTTTATCTATGTATCTATATATATTTATTGATCTTGTGCTGACTTAATAATAGCTGGATATCCCTTTTCTAATTAGTAGTGTTAATATCAATATTTGCAGTATTTTTAATTGAACCAACAAAAATTTTATTTAGATTTATACCTACCTGATATCATTAAGTAGAAACCTGCATGGTCTGATGTTTTGATTTTTTAGTAATCTCTGTTTGTTTACGACATCAGCAAAGTTAATAGATTTCAATTTGTTCAGACTTGCTCTGAAAAATATAATAATAATGAATATGTGTAAAAATATACTTGCTTGTGTTTGTACATATATATATATATATATATATATATATATATATATATATATATATATATATATATATATATATATATATATATATATATATATATATGTATATGTATATGTATATGTATAACTTTTTTTTCTCTTTCCTCTTCTATAATAATCCTATGACAGAGCCATTTATTGGAATGTGAGCACATACCATGCATGCAAGCAAATTGTGTGCTTTGCTTGTTACAAATACAAAATTGAGTGAGTTACATTACATTCAGTTATATCATAGAAAATATATATATAAAGCTGAAATACCACTGACTCACTCATCACGAAATTTCAAAAACCACATAGCGGATTGCAATGAATTTTGGAACATAACTTCCTCTTGGGTGTTACCTGCTCATTAAGGAAGGGATTTGAAAAATTCGGCCTGGATTGTGGTTAACTCACGAAAAACGGGATTTGTCATTTGTCAAAGAAAACTTATACATTTTTACATATACTTTATTCTTTAAATGTAAACATTAACATTCATATTAAATGTTGTTCAATGTGATTTCCTTGAGCATTAATCTTTCTTCGACAGCAGCAGTGCAAAACGGTGCTGGATATGTTTAATTGTTTCACAAGATACAATTATCCTTTTTCATAAACAATTAAGATCATTGACTGGCTTTGCATAGAATTTTTGTTTAATGTCACCCCAAACTAAAAAATCCAACAATGCAGGTCTAGAGAGCAAACAGGCCAAGCCATTGGTCTTCCATGGCCAATCAATTGATTGGGATAATTAACATTTAGCCATTTTTTTGGATCTCTTATGTAATGTGTAGGACAGCCATCTAATTGAAACCACATGTTCCTTTTCAGTTGTTGTGGAATATCTTATAATCATAGTAATCATTATTATGAAATTCCAAAAAGCCTCAAGCACACTGATAAATGTTATTGAGAGTTCCCAATGCTAATTCCAAATAGTATTAATCCTTAATTCAATAGTTTTGTACAGTTAGGGAAACAATGTCATTCAGGGAGATTAGGTTATATTCTATCTAAATCCAGCTCCTAAATAAAGCGTATGAAAACATACCTTCTTAGGAAATATTTTTTTCTTGTTTTGAGATCCTTAGTTAATATTTTCTGTTTGGTTACTGCTGCTGTTGGAGAAAGATGCAGAGCCTGACTTAATGCTCAAGTCTATCGTATAAGACTTTAATATAGTCATTTTTTTTTTTTTTTACTTTACAACTATATTTTATCTATAGCTATCCATCATTAATCATCTACCATTACTATTATTGATTTGTATGGAAACAATGAATACTTCCTTTTTCATTTGGTTCACTATATATTTTTTAAATTATATTTTTCAAATCAGTGAGGAAGGGCTTTAAAGAAAAGGACTTTGCTGGAAACAAGTAATAAGAATTAAAAAAATAAAATAAAATAAAAAATTGAACTACTTACATGAAATGTGTTCATTATTTTACAATTAGTGACTAGGAATAACTGTGTGTAAAAACAAGCACTTGATACTGTACCTGTTCTTCTATTTTAATCAAAGTTGTCAAATGAGTTGTTTACTTACTTGATTCAACCTTCGAATTATAAATTGAAAACTTCAAAATAAAAACATTGTATCTAGTATTGTTATAAACAAAAACATTTATATTCCGTATTTTCTTATTTTTTAATTTACAGGTCTGTATCTTCGATAGTTTTTGCTACTCAATTTTATATGTATTTTGTAAAGATATAAAGACAATTATTTTATGTACCCAGATCTTTTTTCATGTATGAGAATCATATGCAATGTAAATTTATGAACAATAATAAATTTCTGTTAATAAATTAATGCAAGGATAAAGTTGTGTTACATTTGTTATTTCTTATTCACAGACTTATTCATCTTTCACCTGTTTTCCAGATGCATAGAATTTAGAATTTACAAAACTAAGGGTCTAATTACAATTTTTTACAGCTGGGAAACATGTCAGCAAGTCTAAAAGTCTTAAAAAATAAAGTATCTATTAGGATCATAAAATGTTGGTCTTATAGTTTAGTATCTGGTAAATATGGTTAAAGTTCTTTGATAATACAAAGAATTTCTTGTCACGGTTTGATAGAGAAAAAAAAAAAAAAAACTCGTAAATTTTTTAATTCCGGTTTATCAAAAGTGGAAAGACAATATGTGGTTCGTTCCTGAATTCATCTATGCCAATGAATCCTGGCTTAAAGAAATTTTAATAAGGGCTAGGATTCCTTTGGCTGGACTTAAAAATTCTTTTTTTGGATATAATTCAGCAGGACCATCATCAGCTCCCGGATGTATTTTGGTTTAGCTTTTTAGGCGTTCAAAGAGTGCGCCATATGCTAGGGTATCTTGACTTCCTACACAGAAAAAGTTATAAAGCCGTTATTATTAAAAGAGGCAAATATTATTTTTTAAATATATTCTTGAATAATCACTGTTTGGATCTATGAAGGAATTTCTGTTCCAATCAGTTCCATTCACTTTATATGATTACAAAAAAAAATATTTTTTTTTATAGAATACATTTTTGAAATTGTATTAATGGAATAATTTATCAATACTTATAGTCGAAATATATACCACCAGAGCTATAGCTAGAATATATGGTAAAAATATAAAATCAGAAAACAATATTATTTGCACATAAAGACTGACTTCTAGCATTGTGATGTATTTTAGGTGTATATCAATTATGTTGGTTACATTTTTTTTGATGGTGTGTTACATGTAACATCTCTCTCAGTTTTTGTTTTATCGCCCCGTGTATCTCTACCTGTTTTTAAGGACACTGTTTTACAGATCTGCCAGGATCTGACGATTTTTTGAGGCCGAGGAAGGACATCCTTGGCCACTCTCTCCATCCACAATTAGAATTAGCTTTTTCGTCCTTAAGGATTGCTGTTTTAACTGTTTTTAAGGACACTGTTTTACAGATCCATTACAAAATATATTTGTATTTAAAAAAAAAAAGTACAATTGGTTATTATTCAGCGCCAATGAGTCGTAATATTTAAATTTTAGTTTCAGCCAAATAAGGGTTGCTGCATTTAAATTGTGTGAGAGATGTAATATTAATTATATCCAGATTGCTTTAAAGCATACCACAAATAAAAAATTAAAATTGGTATGTTCGTTTGAAAATTGTATTTTTATTATTTCTTTGAAGGATTTTATGATTCTAACAGTTGCTATAAAAGTTTTGTGTTCTGTATTTAGAAGTTTTCTTCATTTAATGCTTTCAAGTGTTATTATTCAATTTTTTTTTTTTCATCCCAATTATTTGACAAAACATTTGGCATCCTATATGGAGAATATAGAAAGTAAAAGTGCCAGAAGAGGAATTTAAAAGTGAGATAACACTAATAAGAAGACTCTTCATAACCCAGGCAAACAAATTTGAAGAAATAATAATGTTTGGTAATTATGACACATTAGATGAAGATTTTTTTAAGCTATCTGGTAAACCAGAAGGTTTATTCAGATTGGACGAACAGGTAAGGGAACTTGTTTTTTCTATTGAGTTAAGTGAAGCAGAAATTAAACTAGAATTTGACCAAGTAGAAACATATAGAGATCGATGGATTATGCTAATAAATAAAAGAAATATTAAAATAAAAGCAGAAGGAGAAGAAGATGAGAAAACTAATAATTCATTAAGTTCAGAATCTGTTTCTACTGTAGGTTATTAATATTATAAGTATCCAAAATCAAAATTTGCTTCTTATGACAGCAACATAAAGCAATGTCTTAGTTTTAAAGAGAGTGAGGATAATGCTAAGAAGCTTATGAATGAGTTGTTGGAATTTCTATAAAAAAGAGGTAGAAAGCAAAGAAAGAATTGCTACCTGCGAAAACTAGTTTAACCAATGAAAGTAAATCTACCTTTAAAGAATAGAAGAAATATCTGATTAAAGAAAATAAATTTAATATTGTGACTGTGACTGATTTAATAAACATAAAGTCTCAACCAAAAAAAAGTATTGCATATTCTGTGAAGGCAGACTGCATAAGAGTGAGAACTGATTTAAGGCACTTGAACTTAGTTTTTCAGAAGTACAAGGGATCTTTAGAGAAAAGTCACTGTTTCAAATGCCTAAGAAAGGGTCATTGAGCACATTGCAAAGCTACGCTAAAATGTATCATTTATAGAACAAATTGAGCATATTGAAAACAATTTAGCTAACACTAACTTTACTAGTATTTTAATCCAAACCCTTCATGTAACTTTGAAAGGAAATGTTGAAGAAAATGTTAGAGTCCTAATAGAAACCAGGTCAAAACGGTCTTATATGAAAATAAATTAAGGCTTATAAATTAGAATTCCCTAAAATTCGACAAGAAACTTGTGCATGATTTATTTGGTGGAATTAATTCTGGAAATATAAAGCATTCATGCAATAAAGTTAGAGTTACGAGCACTGATGTAAATTATGGGTGTAATTTTGAGGTTTTAGATTCAGAAGTGATTTATTATTCCGTTCCTGTAGTACTTAGTGGTTCCTGGGTTTAATAATTTAAAGATAATGGAACCAAATTATCTGATATGTCTGAAGGGCCAATAGATCTTATAATCGAAGCCAATGTTGCAGGTAAAATAATGACAGGGTGGAAAGTAGAATATAAGTCTGATTAAGTTGTTCTAACTAGGCTGGACTATCATGGGCAAAACCTCAGAAAATGGCCATGAATTAATTGATCATAAAGTTTTAAATGTGACTCTGAATTTATTTTATAGTAATGAGTCAGTCACTCAAATATGGAGGTTAGGTACCATTGGTATAGCTGATCTAGCGCAAAAAAAAAAACTAAAGAAGAGTTATCATAAGCAGCTAGAAAACGTTTTTTTAGAAACTATCCATATTCTACCTGATGGTCGCTATAAAGCTAGGTTGCTATAGACAGAGGGGTATCCACCGTTGCCTACAAATTATGTGAATTAGCCCGTAAAAGTGCAAATGTCAATTAACTTGAAGTTATAGAGAAATTCTCAAGATCTACAAAAACAAGGACCCTGATTCGACCAGTCCTAACTTATGCCTCAGAAACTTGGGAATTTTCGAAGTCAGATGAGAATGATCTCCAAACGTTTGAGAGAAAAAGAGATGCTAAAACGCATTTACGGTCCAGTAAAGGATGGTTTAGCTTGGAAAAGACTTACGAACAGAGAAGTGTACTCGCTGATTGGTGAGCCTGATGATGGCAAAATTGTGAGGATTGGTAGGCTCCGCTGGGTAGGCCATGTAGCAAGGATGGGGACAGATGAGATCCCAAATAAACTTTTGAATGAGCGCCTACATACACTTTTGAGAGGTCGCCCTAAGCTTCGATGGGTGGATGGTGTGGAAGTGGATGCTAGAACCCTGCTCGGATTACGGAACTAGAGAGCAGCTGCATTTAACCGATTAAACTGGAAGCTGCTTGAGGAGGCCAGGACCCAGTAATGGGTTGTTGCGCCGATTGAAAAAAAAAAAAAAAAAAAAAAAAAAAATGGACAAATTTATTGCTCATTCCGAAGTTTTTGGTGAGTGGTTACAAGATAACATTATCGAAGAAGTAACAACCAAAAACTGGGACGTTGGACATTATTTGCCGATTGTCTGGTGTTTAAAGAAAATAGCAAAACCAAACCTTTTTGATGCTACGGTTTATAAAAAGGGTTACCCTTCATTAAACCAATGCGTAGAAAAGGGTCAAAACGTAATTGAATTAATACAATCCATTCTACTTTGTTTCAGGCTGCAAAGAATAGGAGTAGTAGCTGAAGGGGATACTGATTTAGTGAATATAAAAATGTTTCTTGGGGAGATAAATGAAGCCGGATTTCCTGATTTGGAAGATCTGGAAGCTGCGACTTTTGATCGGCGTAGGATCAACGAAGAGCTTCGTAAGAAGTTTAAAGCGAAATAACTTGGCCAGCTAGTGTGCTTCGCTAGGAATTCTAGAAGCACTAGAAAACCTGTCGTTGGTAAGTTGTGCTGATCGGAAGTGATAGTCGGAAGAGAGTGGACTGGCCTTTAGCAGTTGTGGAAGGATTAGTCTCCGGGAAGGATGGAAGAAAATTGAGACATTATTTTTAATTAATTAATTACGTTTTTGATAAATATTCTCGGAATCTTTCTCAAGGTGGGAGTATGGGATGTATATCAACTATGTTGGTAACATTGATTTGATGGCGGGTTACATGTAACCTCTCTCTCAGTTTTTGTTTATCATTAAGTGTTTCACATAGTGTTCTGTGTATGAATGTTTTCTATATTTAATGTTATAAAGTGTTATTATTCAATTATTTGACAAAACATGTGTAGTGACTAGTTGAAGAACAATATAGGAATAAAAAACTCACGAATCAAAAGTAAATAAAGGATTAGAAGTTGTTTTCCAGGTGAGATAACAATAAGGATTTAATTGGTGTATAGTTCGTTCAAATATGATTGGTTTTGCAGAAGGGTTTTGATAGGGTATTTTTCTGAGACCAAAGAAGACTTATTTTTGTCACGCTTAATTGCGATTCTTAACCACTGTTCTAAACGTCCAAGGTGTAGACAAAAATCGGTCTGATCTTGGATTTGGGTTTCGATGGTGAGCTGTGAATGGTTTATGGCCTACGAATGTTGCAGGTGTTGGCATCCAACCTTTTCGTTAATGAATTTCATGTATGTGATGAGCAATAGGGTCAAGTGGGGTACGGTATAGATGGACAGTGTATCATCATGGTTAGTTTTATCTTTTTTTAATTTGACTTTGGTGTCCCTTTATTCGTTAGTCAATCGCACGTGTCACCATCTTAAACATATGTCATTGGACGTCAAATTGCTGGATAAATGGAAGAATAATTTATTTTAAGTTTTTTGTAAACAATTCGGATAGTGAAGGTCTGTTCTTGAAAACGCAATTACTTCTCGTGATTAAGTATATAAACTTCTAGGAGTAGTCAATAAAGGTGGCTGTATAAATAATATATTTGTATAAGGTAATTATTTTATGTTTAAAAGTGATATAAACTCCTGATCAAAATTAACGCACCACTTTGTTATTTTAACTAAAATTATATTTTTTGAATCCATAGCTATCACTGAATAATAATTTTTTTTTTTTTTTTTTTTTTTTTTTTTTTTTTTTTTTTTTTTTTGGGGGGGGGGGGGGGTAGAGCGTGTTATTATTAATCAAACATCGAAACAAAAAATTAATAAAATTCCATTTTATATGGGATTGAAGACAAAAATTACTGTCTTTAATCTATAATTGGATACTTCTTTATTATAACAAACTTTAAGAGGTGCAAGTTATTTACTTAGAATGGGATTTATTGTTAATTGTTATGTTAGTGCGTTAATTTTGATCAGGAGTGTAGAATAATAAATGAAGATTCTGTGGTTGCTTTTGCTAAAAACGCGAACCGTAGTGAAGAGCGGTTAGGGAAATTTAAAGGCGTGAAAACACCGGGGCTAAGATCGTTATGTGTTAGTATGTTATATCAGATTAGTATGTGGTGATAAATGGAAAATTAAGTTCTTATTTCGAATGGCTATAGCTTGAATGCGAGGGAGGTCTGTCAGTGGTTACCGAAAAGTAACTGTTAAGCAAGCCACCTCTTCGATAGTAATACCCAGAACTTTTACTGTACATAATGGACGTTAAACGACTTGTATATATTTTATTTTGTTATATGAATTAGTGTTCCCCATATTGCTATGCTATACCCGTATGGCTTTTACCCTACCACAACTCTGGGGCACACTGTAACAAAGTTATTGATTTGAGATAACTAAAAAAATAAGCAGCTTTAATCTAAGTATAATTTTGATATTATTTCAAGTCTAATATGAAGCTTAAAGGAAGTTGATTTTATAGTAAGTAATTAGAAGACGATATAATGAACTTTTTTTCTAAGAAAACTATTCCCCATTTGACCCTATTTTTCTGGGACCTGATATAAAATATAACATAAAAGATTTGTCAATAGAATTTGTGATTTATTAAATAAAAATTGTCGTGCTAGATTGCGGTTTGGAACCTCTGTGCGGCGGGTAAACGTCCGAGGGATAGACCAAAATATTTCTAATCTTGTGCATTTGGGTTTTGATGGTGTGTGGTGGATGGTTTATGGCCAACGATTGTTGCTGGTGTCGACATCGAGCGTTTACTAATTTTACTAATTTCATGTGTGTGATGAGTATTTTTTTTTTTTTAATTTAAAGTGACCTCGATAAATAATGAGCGATTATTGTTGTTATTAAAACTTTTATTGATTATTTCCAATTCGAATTTTTTTTTTTTTTCAAAACGTATTATTTTCTATTAAACGAACAAGTGGGACAAATCTTTGAATAAGTAGTGTAGATAAATGTCAGATCAGCTGTGGGGATGGTAGAGGGGAGGGGGTCGTGGTGAGAGCGACCAGTCTTCAGCTTGGCAGCCTGCAGGATGGACCGTCGACCTCCGTGCGTCACAGCCATCTTAGTTCTCTTCGCAATATCTTCAGCAGCTCAAGGTATGTCAACATGTCTATTTCCTCTTAAGTTTCGGCCCAATTTTATTATTCTAGATCCTTGGTTTATGTTTCATTACATTATATAATTATGTTCTTGTATGAATCTGAAGGGATGCGGCATTGCATTGTGCACTAATAATAGTTTCTTATAGTTTTTTTACTAAACGTATAAAACATTCCTTCTTTTTATATATTTATATATACATGTATGTTGTATTTTTTTAATACACACACATACATACATAAATATATATTTATAATGCAGTCTACAACAATGATCTTGTCATAGTATTGCTATTTTAGGCTCTCCTTTACTAATAACTATCCCATTGTACATAAGTAAAAAATTAAATTTATAAATGTTTCTTCTTTTTCACGGATATCGTCGAATATTCTAGCTATATATATTTCAAATATTTATCTTGAGTGCAATTAGCTCTGAAATCTGAGAGCTTACCGTTGAATTCGAGTGTCTCCTCGGTAAGACCGACGTTCTTGCGCTCAGAATCTTCTTTCTGATTAAAGTAGGCGTTTTATTATTCTGTTCTGAAAAACGGATGAGTCAATCCTGCTTTCTAAAGTACTCGATACTAGTCAATAAGATATACGTCTAGTAAAGTCTGCCTTCGTTTGTTCTTTCATTGTACTTTTTTGATTCAATGGACATATTATTATTGAAAAAAAAAAACAAAAAAAAAAAACGTTATTTATAATGACATTTACAATCTATCAGTGTCGTATTATCAGTTCTTAGGAAAATAGATTTTTAAAATATCTCATGATGTCCAGATTTGTGATGCAACAAGAATTTAATGTTGAAATAAATATAGCAAGGAAATAGTTTTAAATTTAGTGTTTCAACAGTTTTTTAAAGGAGCCTAAAATGGACTTGAACGTTGGTACAAGACAGGGATTGTATTCCTGGAGGAAGCAATATCTTATCGCGATAATCAATTAGAAACATTGTGTTAATTTGATAGGTTTTCTTCAATTATAATTTTGGTTCTATGTTTATGAATTAAGTCCGGGCATTAATTCATTCACCTACTTTGAAATGTGAAGTCCGTCCAAAGAACCGTGTTTGTTATTTAATAATACTTCAATTAATTTAAAAAAAAAAAAAATTTTGTCATTTATATCGTTGGAAATGATATAAGCACTTATAAACACAAACTGTTAAACATCCCATCCAATTAGACCTGCAATTTGAAATATTCACTTATATAATGGAATATGAAATTTTTTTCTGTAAAATAAACCGTTTCATTTAACTTATGTTTAGATATTTAATTGGATACAAACGCCCCATTTCAGATTTTGTTATGTTTTATTTGTAGTATGATTTATTTTTCCTTTTTTTTTTTTCCCGCCACATCCACAAACAGTTAATGTTTATCGTTATAGATTTGAATAAAATCGTGTATTTTATTTTCTCTTAGATTAAAAATAAATGTTTTGATGAAATGAAGAAACAAAACAATGTCGTGTCTTTAAAATTTTCCGACGAGCCAATGTTTCTCTTATCTACGAATTAAATAAATAAATAAAAAAAAAAAAAAGGAGCTTTTATTATAAACATTTTGAATTAATAATAATGTGTGAAGACGATTGTTAATTGAAATGGAACATCAAAGATAGATCTATAAAATTATAACGAATTCAATTCATCTATATTAACGCAAGCAAAAGCAACATTTACTTAAATTATTAAATTGTAATATATATCATTTAGTAAATGTTATAATACTATTGTTTATAGGTTATGATTTTTTTCCTTTTTTTATTTTTTTTTTTATTGTATATTATTTTACATTTTGCCTGTTTTTGAGGGCTAGCAAATTACTTACTGTTTATCAGGATAGCTGGTTGGGAGTTTATGGATTATAATAATAATTTGCTATCGCTACTATTAAAATATTTTTTTTTTTTCTACTCAATGAAGAGGATTTGAATGAGTTATTCGATGAAGACTGACAGCGACGCTTAAAACGTTTTGAATTTTGAAACGGATATGTCTTTTGGCCGGAGGTCTACACTTTTTTGGTTTAACGTTTTTTTCAAATTTGAGGAGCTATACGGATTTGATTGAAAAACGGCATGCTGTAACGTTTTTTTCATTTAATTGTCCCCAGAATCTTGGTTAGAATGAAAAAAGGGTAATTTTCTGCTATGGCCACGTCCATGGAAAATGTTTTTAATTTAGTTAGTACATTGCTTTAAATAAAACACATGTTTTCTATTTACATGAAATTTAATTAAATTATTTAGTTTTTTTATAAACATTTTTAAAAGAACAGTTGTATAATAATAATTATATGCTAGAAATGTTATCGTAAAAATCTTTGATATCTATCAATATTTCATTTTTGGATCTTTTTCAACTAACTTTTTCCATCACATAAATTCCGCTAAATAAGATTTCGAAAAATTCTTTCTACCATAGTACCCCTTCTTTTTTTGTTGCCCCATTTGCTGATCCCCATAACGTTTCAGTAGTTTGGGTATGCTGTAATGTTTTCGGATTGAAAAAGTTGTACTTATGGTTAACTGTGAAATGTGTTTTAACCTTCCTCCCAAATATTTTGATAAGAGTTCCAGCAGTAGAAAAAAATCTTACGGCAGTTTCCTCATCCGAAATATTCCTAAAAATATTTTTTTAATTATACTGAAAGTCAACAATATTTAACCATATCAATTACCTACTCAAAATAATATATATATATTTTTTTTATATACATTTATTGAAATTTACAACTGTACAGAATATATACATCAAGTAAATGTATTGACAACGATTATAATAACATGTTAAAACTTGGAAAGAACTACTCATCAGTAGCACTTCATTAAAACTTCTACACTAGAAGGTCTCTAGGCCATCTTCGTTTCAGACGCCTCGGAGGATTATCAGGAATGGAGTGGGAAGCAAGTTGAGAAACTAACGGATTTGAGTTATTATAGAGCTTACTATGAAAGAATAGGTATTTGGTGTGGGCTAAATCAGCAACATATAGAACATTAAGATCTTCATGAATAAGTTTATCGGTGAGAAAGTAAGGAGCATTGAGGATTTTTCGAAGGATTTTGGATTGTAAGGATTGGATACGAGATGAATTGGATGGTTTAGTAGAGCCCCAAAGCTCAACTCCGTACTTCCAAATAGGTCTAATCACATTCATGTATATGAGTATTATGTAATTAATTGGGAGCTTTGAACGTCTGAAACGACCAAAATAAATTTACAATTTATATATCATATGATTTATTTAAAGCAATGTACTAACTAAATTAAAAACATTTTCCAAGGACGTGACCATAACAGAAAAGTACCTTTGTTTATTGCGAAAAATCATTAGTTGTAAATGTAATTTAATTACTAATTCAAGTAATTTGATCCATTTAATTGTAAAGTATGAATTGGTAAAATCATTTGATTATAGATAGCATATACATGGTCATGATCATTTGTTTTTCCCAGTCAGGGATGAATTGAGGCTTATTTTTCAAATTTGTTTATTTTATGAGAAACACTCCAGAAGATGGATTAATTTTTGATACGGATATTTTCCTCTTCGCGTTGAGTTGATTATGGGATATTTTACTCTTCTGAGGCTAGGAAATAGGAGAGATTTCTATAATTCCGTAGCCGGTCGTGTGCCGAAACGGTGTTAGACCGGGCCAGCTAATTTCCCCGACAGGAAAGGAGAGAGAGAGAAAGCTGGTCTTCGCGAGGCGGTAACTTTATCTGTCCAGTTTCCAATCATCTCTGTAACCGAACAATTATAACCGTAAGAGACCGCAAATACCGAAGCGAGCTACCTCCTTGAAATCTAATCCTTGCGAGTCTACGTCTGTTAAATCGTTTTACCAGGAAACGATTTATTTAAAAAGCGAAGGGGGAAAAAAAATCTGCTTTGTAAATTATTTAAAAGCGATTAGAACAGTGGTTTCCAACCTTTCTATATCTCATTCCTCCGAAAAGAAAAAAAAAATGTTAAGTCCACCGTTTTAATTTAATACTAGGATGTTTAAAAAGTCCTTGTGTAAACGTATAGCTTTATTTCAGAATTATATCTTGAACATTGTTGGATGACTAAAAAATGTTTAAAATAAGTCAAGTTTTCAAAGCAGGCAGTTCTATGTAAGGGGGTATATAGGTTGGAAGGTTGGGATCTTGTATTCAGGAGGTGAATGGAGGAACAAAGAGTAAGTAGTTCAAGAATATAGGAAGGTTTATTTATTTAGGTTTTTAATTATTGTAATAGGAAAGTGCCGAGGAAGTATTGCCGTCAAAAATCAGGGAAAAGCCACCCTAGCTCATTGTACAAGATACGTGAGACCGTCTGTCGACCCCAAAGATGAATCTTATGAAGCAATTCATTAGTCTCCTCTCTAGCTCAAAATACAGCCCCCCTTACACCAATCACCCGTAATCAAAGTGGAGAAAAATGAGAGAGGATACCAGAAAACGGAGACTAAAATACAAGCTTTCAAATTTTAGGAATTCTCTCAAAACGTTTTTTTTTTTTTTTTTTTTTTTCTGAGTTTTGCTCTATACGTCTTTCTTTCTATTTTTTAAAAATATATATAAATTTATTGAAATTTACAACTGTACAAAATATATTCATCAAGTAAATGTATTGACAACGATTACAATAACATGTCAAAACTTGAAAAGAACTTCTCATCAGTAGCACTTTATTAAAAATTCTACACTAGAAGGTGTCTAGGCCATCTTCGTTTCAGACACCTCGAAGGATTATCAGGAATGGAGTGGGAAGCAAGTTGAGGAACTAGTAGATTTGAGTGGTTATGGAGCTTACTATATGGAACATTAAGATCTTTATGGATAAGTTTATTTGTGACAAAATAAGGAGCATTAAGGATTTTGGATTGTAAGGATTGAATACGAGATGAATTGGATGGTTTAGTATAGCCCCAAAGCTCAACTCCGTACGTCCAAATAGGTCTAATCACAGTCATGTATATGAGTCTTTTGTTATTAATTGGGAGTTCAGTAAATGTTGAAGTGGTCTGTAACGACGGGCAGTTTCTTTTCGTTTTAGTCTTGTTATACGTCTTTAAAAAACGGCGCTTACGTCTTACTTGGAATCCACATACAAGATTAAAACGACACGAAATTGTCCGTCGTTATAGACTTCTCCATAATTTACTAGACAAACGTTCTAAACATCCAATAAATTACATAAGACTGATTTACATGACAGTAATTTGACCTATTTGGTAATACAGAGTTGAGCTTTGGGGCTTCACCAAACCTTCCAATTCTTCTCGTATTCAGTCCTTACAATCCAAAATTCGTAGAATCCTCAAAGCTCTTTATCATGTCACAAAAAAACTTATCCATAAAGATCTTCATGTTCCGTATGTTGCTGATTTAGCCCAAACCAGATACCAACCCTTTCTTCACACTCGATTCCTGGTAACCCACCAAGGCGTCTGAAAAGTAAAATAAAATTACTTTTTCTATATTGTATACAGTTGTAAATATCAGTAAAAAGTTTATAAAAAAAATAAATATTTCGTTATGAACGATTTTAAAGATGAGTTACTTCGCTACAAATCTAACACACTAAAGTGTTACTACAGCCAACATGGTTAATCCGACCGTTCTGTCCTACTCCTTGGTCCTTTATGGGTCGGATTAGAGAGGTTCTACAATACTCTTCAAATTAATGCTCATTGTTTTTAACTACCAGTCCTTTGGTATTGTGGCAATGATCTCTTCAAATCTACTTTTTACTTACTTGTAATTATCGAATATCCGTCCATTTATAAAAGGTGAAATTTCTTGGTTATACGCAGGACAAGGCGAAACGTTTACTCTTTGCAGTTGCGATAATTTTTCCTTGGTCAAACGTATGATGCAGTTGCAATGAAACGGCTTGGTTCCTGTTAACTAATACGTAGTACTTTGCATTCAAAAAAAGCATTAACTTTGTCTAGCTGTTCACATAGAAGAATGGAGTCCACTGCACGACCATCATGGACAAGCTTAAAATTCAAAACCACTTCGAAGTTCCACTAAACAAAAAGCATCACTTTTACCCAAACTGGACCAAACGAACTAAGTGGGGCAGTATTTAAGTGGATAGCTGACTCACCTTAGGCAAAATATTTTTCGGTGACTGTTTTCACAATCACTACCCTGATATTGTATTTTGTTGAGCTACAAAAAATTTACTTTATTGTGTACACAGAACATCTAAATATTTATTTATTATATTGCTTTATTCGTAATTGTTTTGTATTTTATGATTCCAGCGCTCCTCCCACTGTACTATAAGGTCATTTGGGGGGAATATAAAACTTTTTTGTTGCGGAAAGAGGTAAACATTTCTAAAGTAAGAAGAGATTAAATGGAAATTAAAGTACACAAGTAATCAAAAATAATAATTGAAAAAAATGGCTTATGTACCGGTCTTTTGAAAGAATTGAAACAGCAGAAAATTCGTTTCACTTCACAGTAATTACACCAGTTTTATGACTGCCACAGCTGGCTCTAATTAAGAACAGATATAAACATACCCTGGTTTGTAATCTATTTTAGTATGGAAATTTATAATTGCCTACTTGAATTTTATTCTTATTATGGGATGTATATGTAATGCAAACAAAGCATATTTAGAATATAAAACACATATATATATATATATATATATATATATATATATATATATACATATATATATATATATATATATATATATATATATATATATATATATATATATATATATATATATATATATATATATATATATATATATATATAGATGTATGTTCACACGAACAATTTTTTTGTTTAAAAATAACCTGTAATGCAAACGTATATTGTTTTAAAAAAAATTTTTTATTCCAAATTTTATTCTAGATATAATCTACACATACATGTGGTCATAACGTGTAGGCATCATACATTTTACAAGCACTCTAGCTCTGTTGTTGCTCGGATCAAAAATTTTCCGACAGTTTCCTTTACTGAAATTGAATGGAAAATATTTTTTGTTATGTAACATTTATAGCTAGGACCGTTTAGGGGCTATATTGATTTAAATGAAAAAAACACGTTTGTAACCCCTATTCTCTCTCAACTTTCTTTATTTCAAATAGTCATTAATTAATAATTTAAGTAATATGATCCTTTTACTACTAAATATAAATTGATAAAAGAAGGGACCGATTTTAAAATGTAATCGAACGTTGATTTGGACGTGATACTAAAACTGATGGGTTCAAATTGTTTTTCCCAGTCAGAGGAGATTTGCATTTTTTATCTGTCGATTGCCATATCGTATACCTGATCTGGTTGGCTTTGCTCAGTTTTATTTATTTATGGCAATAAAAAAAAAAATATATATATTTTCTTCCCCTCCCCCAACTGCCTCAGCGATTCAGAGAATCAACCTGGTCCACGAAAGATTGAATAAAAGCCTTTCCTGAAAATGTTTCTAAAATACATTTTAAAATTATAAACTATGGCAGCATCGTATGAAATTAATCACAAATCACAAGAAAATATGTCAATAGTCAATAATATTTTTATGATAGATAAATTGAACGTACAACTCAAATTGCGTGATTGTGATGGTGATTGTACATACCCTAGTCCTAAGATTCATTTCATTTCATTCAATAAGGTAAAGACCTACATGTCCTGGTTTCGTTCTTCAGTTGACTCTCCTGTTGATGATTTGACGCTCGATAAATTGGATCTCTCAATTATCCCTTGGAAATTAATAGAATAATTAAAAAAGAAAAATCGATCTTCGGTAATTTGAATTTTTAGCGAAGGCGTCTTGCTCGCCAACACTTAATAATTCGAAATCCACGCCACCCACTCCTAATTCAAATTTTCGCAGACCTATCGTTTATTTTTGCATCCCCTGATTTTAGCGAGAAAAAGTCTACTTATGTTCCCACAGCTGTAAGTACCGGTTTTTAGTAACAATGTGCCCTCAGCACGAAAAAATATTTGTTTTCACTTGTCATCACATTATATAATTCAGTCTCTCGTCTATAAAAAGAAATCAGCCTTTCTATCAAAATTAATATTCAGCAATAATACTTTATTTAACAAATGTAACAAGATTACATTTGACCTCTCGTTGATTTGAAGTTTGTCTCTCTTCCTTTAAATTTCAAGAGCTGATCTACAATGATCTACCGAGGTCGAAATGGGTCAATTTTGTTGCAAATTTCATCATCACAATGATCTAATCATCATAAACAGATCGCCGTATACAATATTTATACTATTGTATAAAAAGACAAGCCTTTTTTTTTTTTTGTGATTACTATCCGCGAAATTTACTGAACCAATCTGTACCAAATTTTAACCACATCATATTCATAGTTGAAGGAAGGTTTCGCAATAATAAAGTTTTAAGATTTACAATTATATTGCCATAAAAAAGCTATAAATAGTGTGCTGTGAAGTTTGATAATCGACCGATAGGTGTCGAGCACCATCCGAAACAGGTTACAAAGGTACAGTGTTATATAGAGCTAAAAATTTATGATGAAATTTACTTATTTTCAATTCTTATTGTTATTAAAAGAGCTATAAATATATAGAGCGAAATGTGGATCCCAGTGCAGTTTAAAAATCGACCGATATGTGGCCAATTTGCAACAGAGTATGCAATGGTAAAACTATTAAACCCAACTGTGCCAAATTTTAACTGCAACATCTTCATAGTTCTAAGGAGGTTTATAATAATAAATCTTACTATAATAAAAAGGATAGTCTTGAGTGCCATAAACGAGGTTTGCTAAACTCTTATATGCTTTTATGGTTAGAAATTAAAATCCAGCCAGACGGATCGATAACATTTTCTGTGCCAAATTTGATGTATAATTATGCTTTTACATACTCTTCAAACACCTAATCGATGCAATTTTAATCAGGTTAAAAATGACTGCCATGCGTGAAAATATCATTGAACAAATAATGCTAAATTTTATACTTTAATACAAGATTTTTATCGATAAACAAATGAAATTCAATTATTAGTAAAATAATCTAAGTTATCAATTTATGAGAGCGGGCGAAGCCGCGACGGGGTATGCTAGTATTTATATAAAATGGCAACTACTCTTTTGCGAGGTAAAATGTACCATTATATCAGACTACTTAGTGCCTTAACGAATTTAAAAATTCCTAACGAAATTAAAAAAAAAAAAAAATTAACCGCTCACATTTAATGCTTTGATAAATTTTAAAAACTATCATCCCGTTACCAGCAGCAGTGCAATTATAAGTGCTTTTTATGCATTTAATTTTATAAGTAGATGGTATTTGACCGGAGTTGACTTCTTAGACAGAATGTGTCTTGTAGACACAATGGCTCACTTCTATTCTATGGAAGGCAGTTTTATTTTAACTGCCTGAGGAATAGACCTAGGAGACCACAAATAAAATGGCGAATGGCTGACAGTCCGTCGGCGTTGCGGTTGGATACAGTTAGGACCCGCAGCTCACCGTCACGCCCGATGGACATAGGAAAGTAGTTTCTGGTGTCTTGGACCAAGGACAACCTTGGCCGACATTGACGATATGTAACACCTGTAGTGGATCAGTCGTCCAATAATTTACAGTTAGAATTCGAAAAGTTTATTTTTATAATTTGATATTTGTTCTTGCTCGAATCGTGATCTCAAGTATTCGCTTTTTTAATACACACATCATATAACATATAATAAAAATTGTAATTCGTTTTCGGGGATGGCATTAAAAAAAAAACAAAAAAAACAATGACCAAGCAATTTTAAATTTACGAAAATTTAAATTAATTTGTTTTTTTTACAATTTTGTATTAGACGGGACATACCCCTCAAGAATTTACTCAATATTACATCAGACCTTAACCACGTTGAAAGCAAGTAGCGGATATAAATCATATTAAAAAATTCGCAATTTTAAAATTCCTTGGCAATTTATTTTAAATTCTGCTTGCTTTTATTTAATTATTTTTTTTTATAATCTTGAACGTTTCATATGCCCTGGTTTAAGTATGGGAACGTAAATTCATAAAAAATAATGAAACTTTTTAGCCAAGTAAACGAAAAAATCGTATTTTATTTATTATATCGTATATATTTTATTATACGTAAACCACTAAAAAAATTACGTTCCCTCATACAGGATAAGGTCAACTTGAAACGTATTAGGATTATTAAAAATTTCAATTAAAATTAAGCAATATTTAAAATAAAATAAATTTACGAAGTTTTAAATTTATATAATTAAAGTTTGGCATTAGATTATTATTAGTTATTATTATATCAATTATTAACGCTAGACCAATACCGCATCGAATGCAAGAAACAATGAACGCAAGGGGTAAGTTCTTCTTTAACATAGTGATTTTCCGACTACTCCTAAATTTACTAGTCAAGTGTTCAGAGCTCCCAATTAATTACAAAAGACTTACTTGACAGTAGTTAGACCCATTTGGACAAACCGAGTTGAGCTTTGAGGCTCCACCATACCTTCAAATTCTTCTCGTACCCAATCCTTACAGTCCAAAATCCTCGATGCTCTTTATTACGTCACAAACAAACATCCATTAAGATCTTTATGTTCTTATGTTGCTGATTCGGCACAAACCTGATAACTATCCTTTCATAGTAAACTAAAAACTCGCTCGAATCCACTAGTCTCCCAACTTGCCTCACACTCCATTCCCAATATTCCTCCGAGGCGTCTGAAAAGAAGATGGCCAAGAGACCTACTAATGTAGAACTATTGAAGTGCTACATGTTATTGTTATCAATTTCCTCAAATTTACAGTTGTAAATATCAATAAATAGTTTTTAAAAAACAACAGTAATACGTTTTTATTCAGACATTTTAATTATATAGTTCCGGGTTTAATAATTAGAATTTATCTCGTTTTCTATAGTTCATTCCAGAATACATTAATTTCTTGTATCCGATTGAATTTTCGCCTAGTGGTTGGGCTAACGGTTGGAATTCCGCAAGAAACAAGCGGAGGATCGTACTGGAGGTTGAGCGCACGTGATGTGGGGAAGGAGATACGGAGGAGTTGATATAGTTCCAGGTCCTGGCTGGCCAACGAGCGGAACCTGCCTCTGTCTTCCCGACATGAGGATTCTGGGCAATCTCTTCGCGGTTATTACAATATTATATCATCCTTGGGTTTGTTGGCCATACCGAATTGATGGCTCGGAAAATGTTTGCGGGACATCTAAATACTTTTTATCTAAGAGAGAGTGCTGTCACTTCACATTGTGATCTTATTAAGTTGATAATCAAAATAATTGTTTCTTCAGCTGTATGGGATATTTTAGCTGAATTATAGAAAAAGTCCTATATTTTAAAAATTACTTCTAAAAATGTAGTTTAGTCAGATCAAAATTATTTCATGCGTAAATCACAACAGGTTTGGGTTTATTCAATATTTCTTTCAGCTACCTTACAGTATACGACCAGCCTCTTGAAGACGTATTATTACAATAGCTTTTAGTATTAAGTAAATGACGGAAAATAAGTCAATTAATGATTTAGGTTGCAGACTCAAAACATTGAGGGTTTCCATGATTTTCTTATAATATACTTTCCAGGAACCTTTATCGTGATATGTGATCCAAGAAATAACAGTCAGATTTTTGCGAAAAATAAAAAAAATACCCACTAACCCTTTTTATGACAAGAGTGACCACAGTTATTTGGTCAAACTATATGAAGTCACTAACTATATAAAAGACCTCACAAACAGAGTTGAAATTTTTAGAAGACACTTCTCATCAGGTTGGCAACCTTGCAGGGTGGGAGAGACGCAATGTTCGACGATATTCGTGGTCAAGTCGTGTTGGTGAGTTGAACATGGTTAGCTTGGCTTGCGACAATTGTTTGTTATATTCATTGTTTTTCATAACTGTAAAGCTATGAACCTAAGATAGTCGCCCAATGTTTTGGTAAAGCTCTTCATTATTTCTCAGCTTATCATCGCCCGCGTCTCTTGGGCCTAGGATCATTCTAAGGATTTTCATTTCAACCTTTTCCGCTCCCTTTAGTCCCCCTTATTATTTACAAATTCCAAGTAATATATATTTTTGAAAATTTCTTTGTACTGTTTCTTAGTATTGCTTTATTTCAGACTACATATTTTAAACGTTATTAGACACTACTCTTTAAAGCAAACTCCATCGTTTTCACCTAGTATCACCACATTTTCTTCCAGTATTTGGATTTGATACCGGTTCTACTGGTTTTGAGAAAAGATACTTATTACTTCCAATTTTTACTTTTCGTACCCAGACCTTTTATCTAAACACACGGTCATTTGATGGTGCAATATCAAGGCTATATGTTGAATGAGACAGAACGTTTACTTCTTGAAGTTCCGAATATGTTTCCTTGGTCAGAGCGGGGTACTCTATGTAGCTGTTCTCATTAATGGTTTGGGTCCACTACCCAATCATCAGGGACCAGCTTTTTGAAAACAAACCAAATTGATGCTGTATGTCGATGGATAGTTGACTCCCCTTCTGAGGCCAAAATTTCTTTAATTTTTTATTCTGACTCTGCACTCGTGTTTTAAAAATGTCAATGAACTCATAACGCCATTTTAGGTCACACGGACTTAAAGGAGCACATCACTTTTGTTCAACGGTTTGTGAAATTTCTATTGCTGAATGGTTCAATTCCTATCCAAAGACGCTTAGATTTACTCTTGGCAGTATATGATTTTCAATAATAAGTTCTTTATCTGCAGTTATAACACGGGTCTCTGCATGACATATATTTTATTCAATACGTTGAAGACGTTAAATATTCTTTGAGTTAGCTAATAGTTGTACGGTTGTTACTCAACCCACTAGCAATCAGGTTGAGTTGCTAGATGCAAGATACACTGGGAGTCATTACGTAGAGATTGGGTCTATATCAACCCTCGGGGAACTTTCACCCGGTTGCAACTGTTTTTAATGATTTCCAACACATTTCCATTTGTTCCCAGGCGGGGAGAAGCAGTTTTCTACTTTCCAATTCCGCTTATATATTTTATAATATTATAAGAATATTACAAATGGAATTTCTAAATGTGTTGGAAGTCAGCTTTAATCTAAAATTGAGTGTTATTTTGGTATGATATTGTCTCGGTTTTGTTGGTCATTAGAATTATTTATATTGGGCAATATGGGTCGCATATTACTTCTTAATTTATTCTGCTACTACTGAAGACTATTTTCATAAAGTATTTAAAAAAAACAATAATGATAAAAAATAAAAAAATAAATTGGTTTTTTTATTTAATAATATTTAGAACTGTATAAAATAAAATAATAATACATCTAACGTGAAGATCATGCTCACAATGACATGTAGATTGCTTGTATAGCAACATTGCTAGAACTTGAATAAAAAATTTATATTAGAAGGTCCGAGGCCATCGTCTTTTCAGACGCCTCAGAGGAATATCGGGAATGAAGTTTATGCATGTTGAGAAACTAGTGGATTTGAGTGGTTATGGAGCTTACTATAAAAGTATAGGTATCTGGTTTGGCTAACTCAGCAACACATGGAACATTAAGGTCTTTATGGATAAGTTTATTGGTGACAAAGTAAGGAGCATTGAGGATTTTTCGAAGACTTTTGGAGTGTAAGGATTGGATATAAGATGAATTGGATGGCTTAGTGGAGCGCCTAAGCTTAACTCCGTACGTCCAAATAGGTCTAATTACAGCCATATAAATAAGTCTGTTGTAATTAATCGGAAGGTATGAACGTTTGTCTAGTAACTGTTGAAAACGACAGGCAGTCATTTTGCTATGGAAAATTAATAGTTATAAAAAAAAAATGTTTAGTATTATAGGAAATACCGTAAATTCTGAATAAAGACTACAACAAATAAACACATAAATTGAAATCTAGCAAAATATTTTTTTTTAAATGTTGTATGGCAGGAGCTTAGGCAGAAGAACGGGATCTTACTGGTATACACAGACATATACGTATATATACGTGTAATATTAGATTGTGAATTATTTCCCATTTAGAGTGTTACTATGCATCTATAATCACTTGCCCGAACATATTTGATTGCATTGATTCATCTGCTATTTTTTTTTTTTTTTTTTTTTTTTGCGATATTGGATACGTATATTATAAGGTAAATGTACTGGTTGAGAACTATATGTATAATTAAATTGTTATAGTAAAACAGCTAGCCTTTTGAGACAGCTTCAAATTTATTGTAAATATATCACCATATCGGGGCAGTTTATGGAAGTTCAGCTATTTTAAGCTTATGTGGAAACCAGTTGTTAATTACAAATGACACACGGTATGGTGTTCGGTTTCGTTGAATGTTGTATATAATTATGGAGATGGTTAGAAATTTTAATGTTTTTTTGGTGATAGGAAAGAGTTGTTAAGAAGATATTGAAGAACTGAATTTCATTTTTACATATATTTTTATTTTCATACTGTATAAGAATAGTTTTATATTCTTAAGAAAGAAAATTGGAGTTGAAAATTGATTTATTAATATTTCCATAAAATAGTTTGTAGATATTTAATATTTAAAATTAAGGTAAATATAACGGGTGTGGACCCTGTTTCAATAGTGGAGAGTTAGATAGTTAAATAGTTACAATATGGCGGCCTTTGAATCAGCTTCAAACACAGTTTAGGTTTATCATATACAGGTAATTCATGGAAAAACTTCTGTAGGTTATCATGGAAACCTGTTGGTAATTAAAAATGGCATCTGGTATGGTGTTCGTTTTCGTCGAATGTTGTATATAATTATGGTGATGGTTACAGTATTTTTTAGGGAATCAGACAGGATTGTATGGAACATACTGAAGATTTGAAACTAGCATGTTAATATATTTCGACATTATAACAGTATAAATATAAATTTATATTCTTAAAAAAGAAAATGGGAGTTGAAATATAGAACTTTTATTATTTTTATAAAATGGTTTGTATCTATTTAATATTTATAATTAGGTCAAATGTAATATTTATGGGCCATTCTCCAATAGTGGACAGTTGGATAGTCGAATTGTTAAAATCTGTAAAAGGCATTAAATCAGCTTTAAACTTACAGTAATTGTCTCATTTAGATTCAGTTTATGTAAATTCAGATTCTGAAGATTACTGTGGAAGCCATATGTTCGTAATTACGGTTAAGGAGATGGATAACTATTTTAAGGCTCTGGGAGATAAGACAGGGTTATAAAAAACAAATTGTGGAATTGAATTTGATAAGTACATATATTTTAATATTATAAGCAGATAAATATATTTAAAAAAAATTTATTTATTGAAATTTACAACTGTACAAAATATATACATCTTATAAATTGTTTGATTATGTTTACAATAACATGTCAAAACTTGAAAAGAACTAATCATCAGTAGCACTTCAATGAAAATTCTACACTAGATGGTCTCTATTTCATCTTCTTTTCATCTCGGAGGGTTATTAGGAATAGAATGGGAAGCAAGTTTAGAGACTAATGGATTTGTGTGGTTATGAAGTTTACTATGAAAGGATAGGTATCTGGTTTGGGCTAGATTAGCAACATATGGAAGATTCAGATTTTTATGGGTGACAAAGTAAGGAGCATTGAGGATTTTTCGAAGGATTTTGGATTGTAAGGATTGGATTTGGAATTGGATAGTTTAGTAGGGCTTCAAAGATCAACTCCGTACGTCCAAATAGGTCTAATAACAGTCATGTAAATGAGTCTTTTGTAATGAATTGGGATCTTAGTCTGTTAAATTAATAAAAAATAAAATAGAAAAATAGAAATTCATATATTCATATATTTTGTACATAAATATTTTGTATTCCTCCTTCTGTTGTATGTCTTATTGACTGGAGATTTAACAAGTGAAAGAAATGGCTGGGATTAGAAATGGAAAGGATAGGAAAGCAGGTTGGGACGAGTTTCTAGAATTTGAAATATTGTAGATCGATTTCTAATAAGGTAGATTCAGAAGAAAGGGATCTTAATGGTATACACAGACATATGTGTATATGCTTATGCTTCTAGTTTATGCATTACATATTCCTTATTTAAAATGTTACAAGAAATTTACTATCACTTGAACAAAATATCTTACTGCATTGATTAAATCTGATAAAGGTTTTTTAACGACTGGCAGTTTCTAGTATATACTGTAATAATGTTTAGTATTATAGGAAATACTATAAATCGTGATAAAGACAACAAATAAACATATGTTTATTTAACATATAAACATAAAACCTTCCATTAACATTTTATTGGTAATGAATCCCTAGATAAATATTTGGTAAATGTTTTTTATGCATAATAAACCTCATAAGTTCAGGAGCTGGCTCTGAAGAAAAAATGAAGAATTCTTTAAATTCCTATACCTGTAAATTTACCTTTTTATTTTTAGTTTCTAGCTGTGTTACGTTTTCATTTATTAAAGTCATAGGTGACAATTATAAAAACTTTGATAGTGTATTTTGGACTTCCAGGTCTACAAAAGATATCCTAAGCATCATACAACTTAATTTAGAATTAAGTTAATAATTTATTAATTTCTCATAGTTCAATTATATTTAAAATGGGTATAACTATTCTATACTATGAATAAATGGTTGAGAATAAATATTTGTTACGCATAGAGACAATTCAAATAGTACAATGGTACATTAAATGAACGGTTTGTCCATTCTCGACGCTCTTCAGAAGAAACATTCCTCACCGTACAGCTCCTGAGTTGAACCAGATGAAGCAGAACCGCAATAAACACCGTCTCTAAATTTACCGGCTGGTCATTTCAGAGGATTCTCGTGCGTATTTCAACGCCAACGGTAAATAGAGATATTTGCAAGTTGTCCTTAAATTCCTTATATAAAATAAGAAAAAATATTAAATCATTGGTATATTATTTATAACAAAAAACCAATATGATATGATAATTTATTTTTTTTTTTTATTCTTAGCAGAAGTACACATTATTATTTAAGTTTCACTTACCCAATTTAGAATACATTAGAGGATATTGGGTCATTAATGTATGGTAGCTTTTTATATAAATCATAACATAAGTGTGTATGTGTGTATACATATACACACACCCACACACTAGTTATGTTTTATTGTACACATACATTAATACTGGAAATTTGTTGAAGCGTAAATTACCTTGGATCAACAAATTCCGGTTAATTTATGCTTATGATATATTTTAGTAAGCATAGGTTTTTTTATTTATTTTTTTTATAAATAACTAGTTTCCCTATTATGATTCGTAGGATTTTTTAATACATGATTCGGTACTTGATTGCATATAAATATGTATATATATTTTTTAATAAGAAAATATTCGTATAATTATAATCTTCAGTTTGAAATATTATTATTTTTTTTTATTTATTATTATTAATAGATTATTATTACAATGACTTGACAATAAGATATAAAGAATCATTCACTTGTAATACTTCAATAAAAGTTCTACATTAGAAGGTCTCTGTACCATCTTTTCGGACGCCCCGGAGGGATTATCGACAATCGAGTGTAAAGCAAGGTGGGAGACTAGTGTATTCGAGTGGGTATGGCGTTTACTATGAAAGAACAGGTATCTGGTTCGGACCAAATCAGCAACATATAGAACATTAAGGTCTTTATGGATAAGTTTGTTGGACATGACAAGGAGCATAAAGGATTTTACGAAGGATTTTGGATTGTAAGGATTGGAAACGAGAAGTGTTTCCACGAAGCTCAACTCCGCGTGTCCAAATAGATCTAATAACAGTCAGGTAAATAAGTCATTTGTAATTTATTGGGAGCCTTGAACGCTTGTATAGTAAATTTTAAAGTAGTCCGAAACGATGAGCAGTTTCTTGTCTTTTAGGTTTGGCATGTAATTAGAAATATTAAATGTTTGTAGTTTAAAATTTATTTTCTTTTCTTCGTTCATTGCTAGCTTAAAAGTTGCGATATTTAGAGATTATCGATTAGCAATAGAGGAGGTGCGATAGCTTGGTGGCTAAGAGATGGTAGTGAGCCCTTCGTAGGGCTCACCCAGCCTAAATAAAATGAGTACCCTCAATTGCGGTAAAACTATGGTTATCGAGCTGAATCACATTTCACAACCGTAGTGTAGATAATTACCAAAATCCAAGACCTTTCATGGGTTGTAGGGGTACAGGTTTTTTTCAGGTTTTTATTTTGACTAATTATTATTAATTTATTTAATTAATTATTATTAATTTTTCAGGTATTCGCTTTCGTATCTTACGTTTTATCCTTATTATATATATTTCTCTTTTGTATATCAATCTCATTGAAGATATATTACCTTTTACAAAGTTTCGTAAGCCACTCCAATAATAAATATACTGAAGAAATTATAGGAGAAAGAAAAAAAGATTTTTTTTTCAAAACAAGACCGACACTGCTGTTTGTATCTTGCTATGTTTTTAGGTCAATGAAGATTTTTCCTCCTTTGATTTTTAATTCTACATGAAAATTCGACATATTCTATGTACATTCCAGATTATGGAATGTTGTCTTCTAGGGACAGGGACATAGTGGTCTTCAATGGATTTTGTTCCCTCCTGACTTCATAGTCGGGCCTCTTGAAACTCCTTTATCGAGGTTACCCTTCACTCCTGATCCTTTCATTGCGGATGGAGCATCCTTTATTTTTCAGCTGTAATTCTGCTTTCCTACTTGGATTTTAGTAACCATTTTTCAGTGTATTAGTGCAGAATGGTATTTTAGGATTTCTGACAGTAGTCCGTATTCGTCTTATGCTTATTCATCAATCATCTTTCTCAGAAGCCTTACCTCTTCAAGGTAGTAAAACCAGTTATTATTTCAATATCTCTTGTGTTGCAGTTCACCTGTACATCAACTGAAAAACAACTAATAGAAAAGGATAATATGAACGAGGAAGTGTAAAGTAATAATTGGAATTGATGAATTATTTATCACTTCAATTGGATTTTTTTTTTCTGGAGACTAGTTTCAAGTTTTATTTTATTTTTAACAATTGATTGAAATTTACAACTGTACAAATATACATAAATTAAATGTATTAAAAACGCTTACAATAACGTGCCAAAACTTGAGAACTACTCATCAGTAGCACTTCAATAAAAAATCTACACAAAAAAAATCTAGGCCATCTTCTTTTCAGACGCCTCGGAGGATTATCGGGAATTGAGTGGGAAGCAAGTTGAGAAACTAATGTATTTGAGTGGTTATGAAGCATACTATGAAAGGATTGGTATCTGGTTTGGGCTAAATCAGAAACATATGGAATATTAAGATCTTTATGGATAAGTTTATTGGTCACAAAGTAAGGAGCATTGAGGATTTTTCGAAGGATTTTGGATTGTAAGGATTGGATACGAGATAAATTGGATGATTTAGTAGAGACCCAAAGCTCAACTCCGTACGTCCAAATAGGTCTAATAACAGTCATGTAAATGAGTCTTTTGTAATTAATTGGGATCTTAGAACGTTTGTCTAGTAAATGTTGAAGTAGTCTGTAACGACAAGCAGTTTCTTGTCGCTTTAGTCTTGTATGTGGATTCCGAGTAAGAAGTTTGTCCAAGTGGAGTCCTGGGTTGCGGATCTGTTCAAAAAGGATTAGTGGAATATCATTAATTCGAATTTTAAACATTCATCATCAATTATAAAAACATAAGATTCAAAACATCAGGACGACTGAAGAGCGGACTGAGTGTAAATAGGCGAAAGGGAATTTGGTATTTTTATCGCTACATTTATTCAGGAAAATAGGCAGACCTTTCGGGTTTCTCCATGACTGGTCGGGTTTTATGTTCCTACTGAGAAAAAATTTTATTATTTCTAATGATGCGTAATTATTTAATTTCAGAATATTTTCTAGGTGATGTATTTGTTTCACTCCCGAGTATTTGTTGAATTTATTTTATTTTTTTGTTACATTACAATTAAGAACAAACTTAAAATAGAATACTATTGAAAAACTTTAATATGTAGTTGTAATCATAGTTTACAATGAATGAATAAAGTATACAAAAAAAAAAAAAAAACTTTCAAAGAATAAAAAAAAAAAAAAAATATAACATTCTAGTAATAAAATAAACAAATATTGTAACTATAGATTCTTAAATATCTCAATATTTTTATATACATACATACCTACACACATATCTACATACGTTAACACAGAATTTATGGTTGTTTTCATTTAAATGTATAGCGAAGTTGGAATTCTGCATCTTATTTTTATTTTGTTATATGTTCTTTTAATCCTCAATTTTCTGATCCTCCTGTTCTTCCCGTGTATTTAGCTCCATAGTCATTACATTTTAGTTCATACCGCTTTTTTGGAATGGTTCTGTTATGTCTGTAGGTGAAGTGAAATAAAATAACAATGGTTTACTTTTATTAAATGAGGGATTTAAAACTTATTTAACAAATTCCTTTCCGAGGATGTTGGGCAAATAACTTATCGATCCTAATTGTTTTGATCTTTAAATACCGTCATACAAATATTTTCCGAGTATTTTTTGTTCCGGAGAACACTCATCTATTAATGGAGAAATCGTTAGCTTTTAAAATACGTTTAATACCAGAGGTCTTAACATTAGGAAATGTCGACTTAATGTAAATATAATTTTTAAAATTACTTTTTTTTCCCCATTTCTTCTGATCCTTTTTTTTTTTTTTTTTTAAATAAAAGATTTTAAAGAAGTTTTTATATACGTGTTCCTCGAGGAGATCTAGGTAGCTCCATCTCTGAAGCTGAGGCTAGGCAAATCAAGGTTGTAGGAGCGAGCCAAGGCCAACGACCTCCGACCGCTTCATGCGGTGTTTATGTTGTCAGCCTTCTCAGCCTTACTAGCCCAATTATTACTTATACCAACAATAACGAAATAAAAAGAAAATGGCATCAAGAAGCTGTTAAGGCTTATGGAGTCAGAGGATGAACAGGTGGGATTTAAATGGAAAAAGAGCGATAATGGCGTATCATTGTAGGGATGGAACATCTGTACTATAGGAAGGAATATAGGACATTTTGAGCACTTATTGTGTCGGTGAATAAATTGAAAAATATAATGAGAGTTAGTAATCTTTTATCTGGGATGGTACAATAGTCTGGCTATAATAGATTCAGACAGAGATAGAAATATATATATATATATAGAACATTAGGCATCTGAGTTCAGAAAATAAAAACGATTGAAACTAGAGCTTTGAGTATAAATACCAACATAAGAAAACAATAAATAATAGTGCTAAGATTAGTTAAAATATGAAAAAAAAAAATAAAAATAATAATGAAAAATTAAACATTATTCTGGGACTTACTGTCTCCTAAGAATAATAATAATGCACATTGCAGGTACAAATGTCTGGCCGTATTGTTTACAAATTAGATGCTTCAGTAATTAAGGGAAACATTTTCGAAAAGGAAAAAAATTAAAATTAAAAAAAAATAGTTAAATAATAATAATAACAAAATACAACGGGGAGTTTATATATGTATATATAAACTCCCCGCCAAAAGTGTAGCAACACTTTGAAATATTTGAAATTTATAAAAACGCATTTTTTTCAAAATACAGAAAGGTTCTAAAGTCTATAATAAACATTCCTAAACCAGACATAAACAATTTTTAATCAAATAAATTACAATATTTGTTCCAACAAACAAAAAAGTTAGAAAACTTTTTTAAATTCTCATATTTTAAAATTCTAACTTTTAACTTTAATTTATATTTAATAAGACATATTGCCCCCTCTGGCTTGAATGACTGCTTCCACTAGTCTTGGCATACTTGTAAATAGAGAAACGAATGATAAACATGGACTGAAGGAAATTTGAAAAAAAAAAAAAATTTAAAATTCCGTTGTTTGTTATTAACAGGGAAAAACATTGATGTGTCTAATCCTTAATGTAAAAACCAGGAAAATCTCAAGAATTATGGGTGTTGAAATACTTTTGACGGGGAGTTAATAAGGAATAATTTTAAGCATTTAGTTCATTATTTACATATTTGCGGAAAATTGATTATATGAAAGGTGTAAAAATAAATTATTTTTAAAGAAAGTTAGGGAAGCTGCTTTCTGAATAGAAGTGGGTAGGGAATTCCAGAAGGAGATAGCACGAACGATGAAGGATTTTTCAAAAGAGGAAGTTTTATGTGAGGGGGTATACAGGTTAAAGGGTTGGGATCTAGTGTTCAGGAGGTAGATAGAAGAACGCAGAGTCAATAGGTCAAGAATATGGGAAGTTTTAGGGTTGTTAGAGATTGGATTAGGAAAGTACCTACAGTAAGAACAATATATGCTCGGGGAAAAGAAATATAGAAAAGAAATAAAATAAAATAAAAGCAATAATGAATAAGTAAGAAAATATTAGAGTGAAATAGGAAATACTGGAAAATATCCACTAAAACGTTATACTCATAGAACTCCACTTATATTATTTTCTTAAAATTTTTTATTTACGTTATATTATTGTAGCTTAAAGTAATTATGTTTTATTTGTTATTTTATTTTATTTATCCCTTGTGTAGGTTTTTATATTATTTGTCCTACTGATCAGAAAAGGTACAATATATAAAAACTATTCATAACTCTAAATTATCTTATGTAAATGGATACCCAAAACACTATTATGTGCTTGCAAGTTTGTAAATAAATAAATATAATATTATTATTATTAAAAAAAGCAATTGAGTAGCTGAAGAGGCGGAAAATAAGAAGGAATCGGCGAATGCGGATGGGAGTCGAAAGTATTGAAACTGTTCCAGGATGAAAATGAAGCGGTAAATCGGAGATATGGAGTCTCTCTTGGTGGGACTGACACAATACTCCATGCGTAACAGTATTCAGTTTGGGAAAAGGCGAGGAAGTTTATTCAATAAACTTTTTTTTATTGATTATTTACTGAAATTTACATTTGTTTAAATAAGTACATCCGATCTTTGTGAGGTATAACGTATACAATGATATGTCAACGAGTATTACAGCAATTACGGATTGTTACTTTTTCGGTCAAAGTTCATTATTAGATTCTCTTCTATCTTCTTTTCAGACGCCTCGGAGAATTATCGGGAATCGAATGGGAAGCGAGTTGGGTGACAAGTGGATTTGGATGGTTTGTCATGAAAGCATAGGTATAGCATGGGTAAAATCAGCAGCATCTGGGACATTATGGACATTGCAAATAAGTTTATTTGTGACAAAGGATGCTCATTGCGGATTTTTCATTGTAATGTTGAATATGAGAAGAATCGGAAGGTTTAGAAGCTGGACTCTACTCCGTATGTTTAAATAATTCCAATTACTATCGTATAAATGAGTCTTTTCTTATTAATTAGAGGCTTTCAACATATGTATAGTAACTTTTGAAGTTGTCGAAAACGAGGAGCTGTTCTTGTAGTTCAGTCGTGTATGTGAATTCCAAGTAAGAACTTTGCCCAGATGGAGTCTTCTGTTCTTGATCTGTTTGGCAGGGATCATTGGAATAACTCTGAAATCCTTAACTCTATACTAAATGCACTTTTTATGAACCAGGAATGGAAAATAAAAATAATAAAAGAAACGGTACGGTTCACCTTAAATACAGTGTTTAGAAAAAATAAATAGCTAAATAACTAAAGTTCAAACAAAAAAAATAATTAAAATATGGAACAATTTAATTTAACCGGTTCAAAAATTGAAGAATCACGCAGAATCATTGTTTAGAGAAAGGAAAGTATAAAAACTTCCACAAAACAAAATAGTTTATTTAAAAATATAGTGGGAACACATTGTTTAATAACATACTACTATTTATGCCTCAATTGTTGTGTTGTTGTTTATTTTCAAGATGGAATTAGTTGATTTAAAACCCTTTGATCTATTAGAAATAGTAATTATAAATATATATTTATATTTTAAAATAAGCACCCTCTGTATTTTGATGGAATCGGCTAATTTATAGTCTGTCTTCAAAAGTTTTAAAATGACAGCGTTTTTATTTTGCTCAGATATGGAAATAATCCTACGATTTCTGTTTACTTTTACGAATTATTCATCTATTGTATCAGGAATGAAGAATTAAAATTAAGAAATTTTACATTGTCCTCTCTTAATGAGGAAATTTTTATTTTCACAAAATCCTCACTTGACTGCTTGGTTCCTAACAATGCGATCCTACAGCTTTTCTGTTTTAAAAGTTTCCTACACAGTGGACTCTCGCTAATCCGAACGCTTGATAGTCCGAACTACTCGGTAATCCGAACGCTCAGTATTTGGATTTATATTGAGAAAATGTTGAAAAGATTCCATATCTTTTCCTCCCAAGATGAAATTATATGTCTGATTCTTTTGGACTTTATTGCACATTTAAACACTATGTTGTTCAGATGTGCATCTACGATTAAGTAAAAGTACAAATCCCACCCTTAATTTGAGCATGCAAGCTTACAGTGAATCCTTTGATTGTATCAATAAAACTGAAAGTCAGAAATCGTGATTGTTTAAGGGCGTTATGGAGAGAAAGCCCGGCTGAGGTGGGTGAATATCATGATGAAGCATTATTTTGGTAGTTTCTGAAAGCTTTAGACTTGCGATGTGCTCGATTATTAATAAACGCTTAAGAGTGACCTAGTGAATTTATGCAAATTTTATACAAGTACCTCTTCCAATCTTACTTCTGTCATTTTCTCTGAAATATAAGATTCATTATGAAGCTAAGTTTAAAATACTTTTTATAAAAACTTGTGGAAAAAATGATGGTATAAAAGGATCAATACGATTAGGATTGATGGATGGCACTTATATTGTATTTTTTTTATTTGAAAATTATTTTGTGAAACATTTATAATCAGTTCTAAAAGCATACAAAAATTTTAAAACATCAGCGCTTTGCTTCGTTACATATGCTAATGCATCCAACCTCTTCCGCTCAACAATCCTCTGGAATTCTATTCCTCCTCATATCAGACAAAGTGAAATCCCTGAAAACATTTAAATACCATTAAACAGTTCCTCATTCTTATCCAAGGTCACAATTAAATGATAGCAAGCTCTTGTATTATTGGAATCCATTCAATAAATATTTGGAATATTTAGATTCTACTAAATATAACTTTTTCTCACTCAGAATTTGACATTTAGGTCCTTCTATTATATATACTACACACTAAGCATTGTACCAAAAGGGTTTATTTATCATTTCATTTATAGAATGTTATCTTCTCTATATATATTTTTTCTTATATATATACATTTATTGAAATTTACAACTGTACAGAATATATACATCAAGTAAATGTATTGACAGCGATTATAGTAACATGTTAATACTTGAAAAGAACTACTCATCAATAGCAATTTATTAAAACTTCTACACTAGAAGGTCTCTAGGCTATCTTCGTTTCAGACGCCTCAGAGAATTATCAGGAATGGAGTGGAAAGCAAGTTGAGAAATTAACGGATTTGAGTGATTATGGAGCTTACTATGAAAGGATAGATATCCGGTTTGGGCTAAATCAGAAACATATGGAACATTGAGATCTTTATGGATAAGTTTATTGGTGAGAAAGTAAGGAGCATTGAGGATTTTTCGAAGGATTTTGGATTGTAAGGATTGAATAAGAGATGAATTGGATGGCTTAGTAGAGCCCTCTCTGTATTTAATAAGTATTTATGTATATATTATCATTGTTATGTAAAGAGACGAAAAAAGGATCGGGTAGAGATGGTTAGTCCTTAAGGTTTTCCCTATGACTGGTTGGTTTTTTTCTATTTTTACAGAAGACAAATTTAAAATGGTATAATTAGAAATATTTATATAATCAGTAAAACAGAAATCTGGATTGTTTTTGAACGATGTTTTAAATTTCTTATGATTCATAAATATTTAATTTTAGGCTATTTTCTACTGATAATGATTGTTTAACATTCGAAACTAATTTTCAAATAAATAAATTTCACTAGAAGTGAAATTCATCAATCATAATTTTTCTATACATACTTATGTTTTACTTCTCTGTAATAGGTTGGGTATTTATTCGGTAAGGGAAGAGGATATAACATTTGGGGAAGAGGATTTGGTAAGAGAATATAACATTTCAATGGTTTTTATTTTTTTAATTTCCTGTCTGATATACGTTTATAATTTCCTACTGCTTAAAACTACAAAGCTCCACAAATCTACCGGTCTTCCAATTAATAGTTCTAACATCCTATATTCTTTTGTTACATTCTAAAAGCTGGCTAAGCATCCAAACTCTCCAACTCCTTCTAATAAATTTCGGTAGAAGGTGGGTGACTGACCCAGAGACCTCTCTCTGACCTGGCGCTGTTGCCTTCACAGTACCGCCAGGCCAGTCCTCGTTTCCGGAATCAGGGTTCTCTTGATGGGGAAAGTGTCCTCATTTCGCTGAGAAGGCCTTATGCAAATGAATAAGGGCTTCCAATCACTCTTATAATATATTTCTTAAAATATTCTTTGCAATCGGAAACTAAAATATGTTCATAAGATTTTTTGAACAATTTTGAGTTTCGCCAAAACACCACGCTATGCTAAAATGAACGAATTTAAGAGGTGGTATGTAGTCTCAGATTTATAGATGGAGGTAGGGAGTGACTGTTCAATTAATGAAAGCGATATAAACTACAAGGTTTTTCCGTGGTACCACTATCGACAAGGCGCTCCAGCCCCTTTACGCGACCAGAATAACTTATACCGATTCTAATATTTTTCGGATTTATTTTGATGATTTAGTTGCTACTTTTCAAGGGGAAAGGTTACACTCCTTCATTTACATACAAAATCTATGTTCAAATTAATATTAACTTATTTTATGTCTTTTCATATTAAAATGAGAAATAAGGATATAATTAAGTGGAAATAAGCAAATATCAAAATACAAAACAATAAATCAATATTTAATTAGCATGAATCAGAATTAATATAATACTTTTATTTTATTATTTTTATTATTATATCAATTTATTGAAATTTACAACTGTACAAAATATATACATTTAAATTAATTGCGTTGTTAACCATTACAATAACATGGCAAAACTTAAAAAGAACTACTTATCAGTAGCACTTCAATAAAAATTCTACACCAGAGGGTCTCTAGGCCATCTTCTTTTCAGACGCCTCGGAGGATTATCGGGAATGGTGTGGAAAGCAAGTTGAGAAATTAGGGGATTTGATTGGTTATGGAGCTTACTATGAAAGGATAGATTTAGCAACATATGGAACATTAAGATCTTCATGGATAAGTTTATTGGTGACAAAGTAAGGAGCATTAAGGATTTTTCGAAGGATTTTAGATTGTAAGGATTGGATACGAAATAAATTGGATGGCTTAGTAGAGCCCTCTCTGTATTTAATAAGTCAGGTATATGAGTCGTTTGTAATTAATTGGGAGCTTTAAACGTTTGTCTAACAAATTTTGACGACTATGTCTGTAACGACGGGCAGTTTCTTCTCGTTTTAGTCTTGTAATATAATACTAAATTATAAATAATGTTAACTTCTGATAAGCATTTTCACATTAGGGATTGAGAGAGCACAAATTATAAATACATTATACAAAATCCATGATGAAAGTTACGCTGTTAATTTCTGCTATATATTCTTACATTAGAGAAATGAGAGTGGAAATAGCATAAGGAATGAAAAGGACACAATATGAAACTTGTGGTATTCTTTCTCATATTTCTTTTAGATCGATGTGTTTTATTAAAGAATCCATTAAAAAATTATGTATACTGAATATTTGAATTTGTATTCGAATAAATTTGAAGTTGATATAACAATATATAAATATATAAAACAACAAATCAATGTAGAAACTAACATTGTTAACTTGAGTTACACTTTCACACATTAGGGAAGAGGAAATAAGAAAACATCAATATACAATACAATAAATCCATGTTGATACTCGTGCTATTAACTCCTGTTTCACCTTTTTACATTTAATATCAAACAATACATTTAAATATCAGCACACTAAAGACCACAATCTAAGTGGATGTTTACATGTGAGGTTATATGAAAGAGTTATCGATATATTATGTAAACTCGAACTGGCAGGTGCATCGCCGATTTAGTGGAGGCCACTTTGATATATATATATATATATATATATATATATATATACCTATATATATATATATATATATATATATATATATATATATATATATATATATACACACATACAATTTTAATAAGAATTGAAGTCAATCCTATGGATCCTTGGAGATATATCCTGACTTAAATAGGAGTATTAACAGCCGTTTGTTATCTTTATTAAATTTGTATTATTTATTTCAAAAATTCACCGTTGCTTAAAACGCAATATTCACATTTTCTCTTATTGGTGAAAATACATTAAAACCGCTAAAAATGAAAACAGTGGCAAATCCACTTGATATTTTGAAATATTCAACCTTTGGATGGCTCAAGACCTGTTGCAACGAGATATCTGCAAGAGAAAGAAAGCTTGAAACAAGATCCAAGTGTGAAAAGAATGGAACTAAATGTTGAAGGTTTTCCTTAATTCTTTTCATTGCCATGCCTTAAAACTCATAAATATCTCATATTTAAAAAAAAATAATAATAATAAATTACTATCGAAACTAGATTGAGTACGTGTTTCAGAAATGAATCGACATTTATTAGAAAGAAGCTTTATATGTCAATATAAAAGAAGAGACCCTCGGGAGACCCTCCTGGAGCACACCCAGCCTCCCAAAAAGTGGGTACCCTTAATTGGGGAAAAGTCCTGGCGGTTGAGCGTGAATTCTGGCCAAATCATCTCCTTTCACAACCGTTGGCTTAGAAACAGTACAACCTACTTAAGTGCTGAACCCGACACCCTTCATGGGTTGTAAGTGGTACAGGTTTTTTTTTTTTTTTTTTTTTTTTTTTTATAAAAGAAGCCATTCGACATATTGGGAATTCAATTATATTAAATTAAGAATATTATAAATTATTGCTTTTTTTATTGCAGTAATTAGGTTCAACACAAACTTCATTAATATAACTGCACATATCATTATTATACAATGGTCTCTTGGATCTTTATTATTGAATGAGCAATAAAAAAATTGTTTTCATTCATTTATTGAAATGTACTGTATAACCGCAACTAGTAAACCTGCTTAAAATATAATGACTTGATAGCGCTCTGTTATTAGAAAATTACGAGATCATCTTGTTTTTAGACTCTTTGGAGGATTGTCAGTAATAGAATGGGATGCGAATTGAGAGACTAGTTGATTCAAATGGAGCTATCCACGGAAGGATTGCTTTTGGCCTATTCCATCTGAAAAATTAATTTTGGATAAGTTTATTTTTGACATAGGATGAGCATTAAAGATTTTGGATTGTATGGGTTAGATACAAGAAGAATCAGAAGGTTTAGTGGAGTATGTTCAAATGGGTCTAATTACTGTTACGATTTGGTGGGTATGTAGTTTATTATGAAATGATATGTATCTAGTTCGTGCCAAATCATGGATTAGTTTATTTGTGATTTGATTTTTCAAAATATTGTATTGACTGAATATAACACTGGATACAGAAAGAATTTGTTGGTTTCTTGTAACCCAACAACTCATTGACGTTATTTAAAATGGGCCTGATAATGGTCTTTTGTCTTGAATTGGGAGATAAGAACTTTTTTAAAATTAGTATTGGAGTAACTGAAATCGACGAGCAGTTTCTTCTATTTTCAATCTTGTCTAGGTAATCCCATGATATTTTATATGTTCATCAGTATATTAAACGGTACTCTAGTAAAGAGTACGAAAAGGAAGTGATATGATACTGGGAATATGAAACTAATTCCTAGTTTTTGGACCATTTTTAGTATTTATTAGGAAACTTATTACCCACATGACATTAGATTTGGGTTTTGATAGGGTGGGGTTATAGTTAGGCGAATAATTGTTGGTTGTGTCGGCATCGAGCCTTCTAGTTATACAGGCTAATTATCTTAATTTATATATTTTTAAAACTATTTATTGATATTTACAACTGTATACATACATACGATATTTAAGCTTGAAGAAATTATTACAATGACTTGTCAATAACATGTGAAGAACCACTCACTAGCAGCACTTCAATACAAAAATCTCTAAAAGCAGGTCTCTCGGCCACATTCTTTTCAGACGTCTCGGAGGATTATCGGGAATAGAATGGGAAACAAGTTGAAAGCCTAGTTGATTTAAACGGTTTTGTGGTTTACTATGAAAGGATAGGTATCTGTTCTGTGCTAAATCAGCAATGGATCATTAAGGTCTTTATGGATTAGTTTATTTCTGACAAAATAAGGAGCGATAGGGATTTTTCGATGGATTTTGGATTGCAAGGATTGGATACGTTGAGCAGATTTTTGGCAATTGTTTTAATCTGTCAAATCTGAGGACACTAAGTAATTAAGATGAATACATATTCAAAATTTTTTTACAAGCAAAAAAAAAACCCCACTTATAAGGGACAAACCGGATATTTTAACTAATTAACTGTTAGAGATATAAATAAAAATTAATAAATCAATTGAATAAATTAATAAATAAATAAGGTGACCGTAAAAAAAAAAAAAAAAAAAAAAATGCATACATAGAGAAACTTAAAAGCTTAAAATGGCACAATGTGAAAATTTTATGAAGTAGGAAATACAGTTGGATTTTTTGATTAAAATATTTTTTACATTTAAAAACTTTCCCTTAATTTTTTGAAAAAACTAATTTGTACAAAACAGAATTAGTTATATAAAAACTAAAAAAAATAAAAAACTCATTTATTTTCTTTTTGAAATTTCTTAATTAAAATCAATTTAATTAAAATAATTAATTAAAAACACATTGCTCTGTTCAGTTATGACGTATAATTTCTGTTACTTTAAAGAGTTTTTAAATAGGAAACGCCTTTTAACTGGGTAGCTGATGTGAGCATTCTATGTATCTATTTTGGTTTATAGGTCCTAAAGAATTGCTTATAAATTGAGAAATCACCTTTTTTCTATTAGTGGCTTTTTTCTTGTTCTATTTTCTATGTGAGAGCTTTTCTGATAAATCTCTTGAGATATTTTAATATGAGATTAAAAATTTCACACTTAAATGCTCAAGCACAAAAACCTTCTTCACCTACCTCTTGCTCTTAAGTGCTTTTAACGATGGAGTTATCGTTAAAAGCAGTTATCGTCTATATTGTCCACTGCTTTCTCTCTCTTGCATGTCTTCTCGTATTCCCTTTACTGCATCCCTCTTGCTGTCACTGATTTTCTGCATCTGGGATGGCTCATTTCCAATCTACCTTCGAAGAATTACCTGTTCTTTCGGGCATTCGAAAACTCGGCCATACCACTTTAACTGCCGCTCTTCCAGGAGCTGCGTAGTGACCTCACTCCCAAATCATCTCGAACCCGATCATTTCTGATGCAATCCCTCCTGGTCTTTCCGACTATTCGTCAGAAGAAATATCACTTCAGCCGCTAGGATTGCCCAACTATTCGTAATGATACAAAGAAAGGTACTACGACAACTGTCTAAGTTTGGCCTCTCTAGTTACTCCTTAGTTGTCTATTTTTTTTGATGTTTGATAAATTAGTCCATTGGCCTTTATCACTGCATTTCAAACCTCCTGTTCTGTTCTACCTCTTTTTTTATAAATTTCCCCTGGTAGATATACGTGTTAACTGTTAACGATCCAGTACATCCAGAGGTTGACCATTGCGTACAATTCTAGGCTCATACACAAATCTAGAAAAATTATCTTAAATTGTGCTTTAGTATACAAATTAGAAAAAATGTCTGGTCAACGGGTTAAAAATTAAAGAAACGCATTAGGAAAATTTTAATTAGAAGTATATTTTTATTGGTTAACTATTGATTTAATGTTCCATGCATATTGGTAGTTTTAAATTAATAGTTTTATATGATTTTCTAGTAGATAATATCTGTTTAAATACTTTTTTTTTTTTTTGATTTTTATTCAATTTAATTATTTTATTATTTGTTTCTATTTACTTATTTTATAGCTTATACAGTGATACTCCAATTATCCGGATTGATTTGAAGGATATATAATATATATATATATATATATATATATATATATATATATATATATATATATATTTATATATATTTATTACATACACTTTTTTAAATATTTTATTAATAGATATTGTTGGCCATAGTTCGGAGTTCACGTAAAATACAATAGGTTCCGTCTTAGTTTAGACCAAGCGTCAGCAAACGGAACTGCGTTTCAGAATTGGGGGGGGGGGGAGCTTACACACATCAAAACAATCAAGTTCTGAGTAAACGTACACACTTAGTGAATTTCTAGAAGCATAGCACATCCATACTATACTATGCCCAGCTTGGGCGCTGTTGCCGTCGCGAGTGGTCTCAGTATAAACTAAAAGAGTTATGGAACCTACAAGAAAACGTGTCATATTAACTTATTGTTAGTCTGAAAAACTGTCCATTGTAAAACCTCTTAGGAAGAATCTGGGAAAAATTGGCCGAAAAGTTCTGTGTCGGAAAATCCACGATTTTCGGCATTTTAACTGAACTTTGTTGTTACATAAACATAATTTTATAAACCGCTGCAAAACATTACTTATGTCTGCATTTTGTATTTCAATACTCAAATTCAATAGTAAATCCCATTGTCCGGTTTTTTGGGTATCCATCACATTCGGTCCCAATTAATCGTTTAATCGGAGTTTCACTGTATTTATTCTAAATTTGGGAGGTGCGGTTGATCAGTGAGTAAGGCAGTAGACTGCAAAGTTATTTTAATTTAAACGGCTGAAGTTGGGAGAAAGTGTTTTGGAATACAACTGATCTATAGCAATTTCGGTGAATATTTTAGCAAAAAATATGATTATTTTAAAAACTAAACATTCCTATTTCAACTAAAGACAGATTTATCTACACTGCACCCATTTACAGCCATCCAGAGCTGCAGCAGTGAGTACTAATTGAAGGTGAGAAGAGCTAGCAATTAAGAGGAGGGGCGGGAGGGGAGCTGCAGGTATGTGAGGGTGATGATGGTTTTTGTCGAGGAGGCTGTGGAGTAGCGGCAACCGCTTCCACAGTCACTGTTATCCAATCAGGCGATCCCTCGGCCCTCTCCGCATTATCTCATCTCTTAAATAATCCCATGAAACTATCAGCTGCTACATATAATATAAAAGTTCGATAGAAAGATGTCTTTTTCACTTATCTTGTATCTTTATTAAATAATCAGATCCACTGTCTAAGTAGGAATCACTAAACCTCAAAATATTTCTTGAGATCTTTGGGTACCCAACCTCAACAAGCTCGATGACTATACACTATCCACTTATAATTTTTATTTATACCCGGATGAGATCTGGTGAGCCCGACATGGATAATATAGCGACATAAAAAATATTTTAACGGTTGAAGGTATGAGAATGTAGTCTAACCAGGGTAGGAAGACCAAGATTCATTCCGTGGGTCTGTCAAGAAATAAATTTGTACCCTCCCAGGTGGGATTCGAACCCACGACCTTCTGTACCGAGCGCGCTAAGACCCTCGCCCCAACTAAACTGTCAAGTACCCACAGATTTTATTCATTATAATTTTAAAATAAAAAATAAAATAAATAAATAACTATTAAATTTGTAAAAAAAATTAGGTTTGAATTTTAATATATATAGTAATAAAACTATTTATGTTACAAAAATCTTAGGCTACATAGATTGATAATTTAAAATTCATTTGTTGAAGCTTATTGAAATTTATTGAAATTTTTAACTGTGTAAAACAAAATTTATTGAGTAAATTCCAGTAAATGATTATTATTGAATATGCCAATGACTTGTAAAGCAGCTGCTCATCGGTAGCACCCAATAAATGTTCTACATTATGCCTGTTGAGAATCATCTAGAAACGATTATCTAGAATTGAAAGTAAGTTGAGAAACAAGTTTGAGTGACTATAAAAATACTGGAATATGGTTTGAGCCAAATTAGCAACATTTACGACATTAAGGCGTTATTACTATAGATATGTTTGCTTTTGATATAGTTTGGATTAAAAAAAAAAAATTAACCACGACAACCTATGAAGTCGAAAGAGGTTTGATTATATTTATGTGAATAAATATTTGAAATCAAATTTTAATATAGTTCTATGGATTAATATCATAACTATCATTTCAGTGTTGATGAATAAATAAACTCAGATAATAACTGTGAGAAATCTAACGAACGAAGAAAAAAAAAAAGGAACAAAGAGAACTTCCATTGCTTAAATAGGGTGATCAAGTATTGGATCGTGTTTAAATATAAGACATAGATAAATAATTAGCAGGAAAATAAAGTGAAATAATTAAGAAAAACCTCTGTGCGGGATCAAGGAACGGAATCCCCTATATTGTGAAATGATGTCAATCCATTGTATTTCTAATATTAATAGATCCATCATAAATGCGCTTGCACGGGGAATAACAATTATAAATAATAAAAGCATTCCTAAGTAAACCATTTAATAGCCAGTCCCCAAACAAGAGGTTTGTTGTAATAAGATCGAGGCAATTAGCGATACTATAGGTATGTTAATATAAAAAAAAAAAGTTTACAGAAAAAATTAATTATGAAATTAAAATGGTCGATAAGGAAAGAAATCTTAAAAAAAAAAAAGTAATTTAATACTTAAAACAAAGAATCGCATACATGTATTGTAATCCGATACAGCAACTAAAAGTAGTGATAAAGAACTTCTGTTACCGGATTCCTGATAACTCTAATTAAACTAACGGTAAATATATTTTACATTTGAATTAAAATTGAAAAAAGACTCATTTACATGACTGTGATTAAAACTATTTGGACGTACGGAGTTGAGCTTTCGGGCTCTACTAAACCATCCAATCCTTACAATCCAAAATCCTTCGAAAAATCCTGACTGGACCTTACTTTGTCAGCAATAAACTTATCCATAAAGATCTTAATGTTCCATATGTTGCTGATTTAGCACAAACCAGATATCTATCCTTTCATAGTAAGCTCCATAATCACTCAAATCCATTAGTTTCTCAACTTGCTTCCCACTCCATTCCCGATAATCCTCCGAGGCGTCTGAAAAGAAGATGGCCTATAGACCTCCTAGTGTGGAATTTTATTGAAGTGCTACTAGTGAGTAGTTCTTCACAAGTTATTTACATGCTATTATGTTCACTGTCAACACATTTACTTGTTGTATATTATTTTGTACAGTTGTAAATATTAGTAAATGAAAAAAAAGAAAAAAAAGAAGAAAGAATTTAAATTGAACTAAACAGCTGTCCTAATTTGATTTTTAAATATTAATCATTACAATATTAGCCTGATTTCATGCAGTTTATATCTGAGTTCATAAATTCATCGACAAGGAAATGTTTCTTACAATCACACAAAAATATTATAAACTTCTGCTTAAAGAAAAAAAAAACTTATATTCAGAATTAGTTTAATAAGTAGTAGACATATATATATTTTTAAATAATCTTAAAAAATAAAATAAAATGTAGTTGTAAACTTAGGAATTCCTATCCTACGGTGTCCTTTAGTAATCTATTAACCCTAGTTGAACAGATCCACTTAGAGAGGACTAAATTGATAACCCTTTAAATATCTTACTTAAAATCCACATAAAACACAACTTTTTTATTGATCTAATATTACAATCTGCCTCAATAGCTAACTACTACATTGTATTACTACTACGCATTACTAGTAATATCATTATGGAAGACAATGAATTCATTCATAGCATATTTACTGTGAAAAAAAAAATCAATAAAGAAATACTTATCATAGTAAACCTACGCCTTCCTGTTCTAAAATATTTTAAAATCATATTCCACTAATCCCTGTTAAACAGGTCTACGAGCTAGGACTCCATCGGGAATACGACAAGACACTGTTCGTTGTAATTGACTTCCCCAGCATGTACTAGACAAACGTTCAAATATTCCAATTGATAACAAAATATTCATTTATATGAAAGTAACAGGCCCATTTGTAAATACGAAGTAAAGCTTTGTGGCTCAACTGTACCTTAAGATTCTTCTCGTATTCAATCCTTCCAATCCAAAACCCTTCCTGAAATCCTCAATGATCCTTATTATGTCGCCAATAAACCGATCCATAATGATCTAAATATACCATACGTTGCTAAATTCGAATCAGCTAGTCTCCCAACAAGCTTCAAACTCGTTTTCCGATAACCCTACGAGGAGTCTGAAAACAATTTTTTTGTAATATAGGAAGTAAACATTTTTTTACAAAGTAAGTTGGGAAGATGCTGTTTTTACTTTACTTTTTTCCACGGAAGGAAAAACCAAAATGGAAGAAAAAAACAATTAAAATGACGGGTTTAATTTTTTTGTTATTTTATTCCCTTTACAGGAAAACTTAAGACAATCGAATCACAGTTTAGTGAGCCATTGCACTATTTGCCGAGTTAGTAAATTTTCATGTAATCTTTTGATGTGCCAATAAAATTTCAAACACCTTTTCCTAATATTCAATTCCATGTTTGAGTGAGTTTCGACTACTCAGTCATGTTGAAGTCTGAAGCCGTCTTCTGTTTTTCACGGTCCCAGAATGTTAGATATAATTTTTCTTTCTAGTTTCTTGATGTTCTCTAAATCGCCCTTTTTACTAAGTGACAGTATTTCGTTTGCATTTGAACTTTTTTTTTTTTTTCACGAAACGGTCTTTTAATACTACGCCAATATCATTAATTTTTCTCCCTGTATTTTCTCATTATTTCTACTTGCTTTTGCTTCCTTTCCTTCGACCACGCTGTACCCTTCTGTTTTTGGTTCTCACGTGAGGAGATCTCACAGATATCTGAAATATATCCATCGTGGATATATTAAAATTTTAACTTTAATATTTCACCTATCTGTCCCCTTCCTTCTTCCACGATGGATATATTTCAGGTATCTTTTAGTTGTCCTCAGGTAAGTACCAATATATTTGATTTCTTGTCTTACATTTTTGAAAACTTTAGTATATATAATCCATGTAACAAAGTGCTGATGTGTTGAAAATTTTGTATGTTTTCAGAACTGAAGAAGAATGTTTAACATTCGAAACTAGTTTTCTAATAAAATAATTCAAATAGAAGTGGCAATTAATTCATCAATCCTAGTTGTCTGTTATTTTTAATTTTTCTTTTTCCTCTCTCATTTGTTTTACATGTCATCCTTCGCTCTTTTATTCAGGGATTAAGTCAAAGATTTTCTTGTTTAGTCTCCCCTGGTCCATTCTTACCATGTACCCATAGAATCTTAGTCTTCTGGTTTATATGGTTTCTTTTTTATTCATGTATTTATTTATTTTTTAGCTGATTTCGAAAAAAGTCATGTTGTTTTAATCAACAATAAGTTTGATGGGCACAAGAGGATATCCCTGGACACACTGAGGCAAGATAGGTTGTGATGGGAGAATGGCCTGGACCGAGACGAGTATGGCACGATTGCTGCCGGGGGTGGTCAGCTAGCGGTCGGCGGAACGGTACAGTGACTCGAACTGTGTCACCAGCTTCGGGGATCGAACCGTTCTTGCACAATATCGGCCACACATATTCCTAGTTACTCTAGAAAGGTCTTAGACGAACTAGATTAGTCATAGGGATTTCCATAGAGAAATCGAATAGAATCTAGCTAAAATGTTCGGAAAAAGTTCGAAGTTCGTGGTGAAATTGTGTGATTCGAAACCAGTAGAAGAAAAGTAATGGTATACTTGTCGCAAAGAACAATATTTTCTCGTAAATATGCTTTTAAAAATAATTTCGTAAAAATGTTTTCTGATGAAAGATCAGTATAATTAATAATTGCTATATATTATGTAGTATTATAATATGCTACAATTTCTGGCTTTTTTAAAAAAAAAAAAAATAGCTAATGTACATAGAAATTTTAGATAAATAGTAAATTCTATCCACTCATACATATATTGTGTATATATTGTATTTTTCTATTATTTAACAGTTTCTAGCAAAAAACAATGTTCAAAAAAGTTCTCTTTTATCAACATTACTTAAACTGTTGAAGTACCTACGCTCAGTCTCTAATTACTGTCATGTATAATAGGTCTTTTGCAATTAATTGAGAGCTTTGAACGTTTGTCCAGTATATTTTGGAGTAGTCGAATTTTATATTTAAAGTAGCAAAAAAACATTATTTATAAATTATACATTTTTTTACCTTTTAGTATTTTTTTATTTTCTTTATTTTTTTCGTAATGCCCGAGATATATACATTTTCTTAATGAAATGAAGAAATTATCTTCATGATTAAGAAAAGGTACTATAAGCTGAGCTTATAAATGTAGAAAATAGAAAATAAAATTAAATACAAACCTTTGATTTATAAATAGAAATTAAAATGAATGGATAACTCAAATGTGCTTTTAAATAGTACAATAATTATAAGATACAATAACAAATTAGTCTGGCTACCATAATTTCAGAAAAATGTAATTATATATACAGGGTGAGTACCTCTTAGTGCGAAAAACAAATAAAAAATTACCTGAAACTAGATCAAAAATGTAGAAAAATGTCGCAGACCTTACCTTTCTATTCCAATCCGTTGCAGATATACGATAAATCTAAGACTTTTTTGAGGAAACCAGGTTTTTTTTCATAAAAGCTGTAATATCTCCATTTCGTTTAAATATTTTTCATATTTTGACCACATTTTCGAATTAAGCATTACATTTCCTACAATAGCAGAGTGCATGTAATCTTGAATTTTACAAACTTGGGATCTAAAGAACAGCTTGATCTTCACCTTATTGAGGGAAGATACTATGTCTTATATTACTTTAACGCTCACCGTTTTTCGAAAAAAACTTCGAATGATATTTAAACGTGATGATTTTGTTTCGAGTTCATGGAGTAATTTACTTTTGAAACCGAAAAAAACATGATGTTCTCATATGGCATACAAATCCAAAAATTAAAAATGTAAAATTCAAGGTTACAGATAATCTGCTATTATAGGAAATTTAATACTAAATTTGAAATATATTTAAATATTTAAACATATGGAGATATTCAAACAAAATGGAGATATTACAGCTTCTATGAGAAAAAAACGTGGTTTCCTCAAAAAAGTCTTTGATTAACCGTATACCTGCAACGGATTGGAATTGAAAGGTGAAGTCTGCGGCTTTTTTCTACATTTTTGATCTAGTTTCACCCATTTTTTTTTACACTAAGAGGTACACACCCTACATAGGACATGAGACAAGTGCAATCAGTAAATAGTTAATACAATTGAATATTGAGCTTTGAATATTTTTACAAACATATGAAAAATAACGATAATAGTTATAGAAATAATTGCAATATGCAATATGAAATAAGGAAGATATAAAAGAAATAAAATTAAAATAATTACGAATAACAACGTAAATTTGTATCCATACGATTTAAAATATAACAGAAAAAACAACATAAAAGCATACTTGTAAGGAGAAAATATTGTAAAGCAAAAGAAAAGAGAATGAGGAAAACTATCCTACAATTTTCCTGTTAGACGTCAATAATTTGCTTGTTATTAGGCCGATTATCTTAATATTTATTACTGCAATGAGTCGAATTGAAATGACTTTTTTTTTTTTCATAATGTCGTAATCTCCTTGCCTAGAAGAAGGCTTACGACGTAGGCCGGAACGTCGACTATAAATTACAATTTGTCCTTACTGTGTGTTTTATTTTTAACTTACTCCTACAGTCATTGATATAACTCACGCTCAACAATTTCTAAATAATAATTTCAGCATTTTATTCCGCCATTTTTAAATGGAATAGTATTTTATTTTAAGTTACTAGCTGAAACGCTAGCGACAACGCTAAGGATATTTGATAAGTGGAGGTGGTTGGGGCTCTATTAATATGGCAATGGTCTCCCTGACGTGAAAGTTGCAGCATGAAATTCTTTCGAACCGGTATTGCCTTTTTGATTTGACACCGGATTCAGTGACTAACCCAAAAGGCCCATGGGGCAACGCGGTGAATCACCCAACCATTTTGGAAAAAAATATTTTCAAATCCCCTGTCCAAGGTTACCGTACAGAAGCATGAATAAATTTCTACTTCAAAAGTTAAAAAGAACATAAAATGGAGGGTATGCGGGGGAAATGCCGATCTCCGTTTCAGCTGATTTTTTATATATATATCAATTTATTCAAATTTACAACTATAAAAATATGTACATCAAGTAAATGAGCTGATAACGATTACAATGGCATGTAACAACTTGAAAAGAGCTACTCATCAGTAGCACTTCAATAAAATTTTACGCTAGAAGATCTCTAGGCCATCTTCTTTTCAGACGCCTCAGAGGATTATCGGGAATGGAGTGGGAAGCAAGTTGAGAAACTAATGGATTTGAGTGATTATGGAGCTTACTATGAAAGGATAGATATCTGGTTTGTGCTAAATCAGCAACATATGGAACATTAAGATCTTTATGGATAAGTTTATTGGTGACAAAGAAAGTTGCATTGAGGATTTTTCGAAGGATTTTGGATTGTAAGGATTGGATACGAGATGAATTGGATGGTTTAGTGGAGCCCCAAAGTTCAACTCCGTACGTCCATATAGGTCTAATCACAGTCATGTATTTTAGTCTTTTGTAATTTATTGGGAGCTTTGAACATTTGTCTAATAAATGTTTTAAGTAATCTGTAACGACGGGCAGTTTCTTGTCTTTTTATTCTTGTATTTGAATTCCAAGTAAGACGGTTGTCCAAGTGGAGTCCTAGGTAGCGGATCTGTTATGTTTTTTTTTTAAATTAAAAACTATAAATAAATAAAAAATTAAAATAAAAGTGTATCGGAAGAGAGAAAATTGCAGCAGTCAGAGCGGATAAGGGATTATTGTAGGAGAAAAAGGAATGAGCGAGTTATAAAACGTTTAATATGAGATCTGCGTAGTCATTAAAAAAAAAAAATAAATAATAAAATAAAATAAAATAAATAAATAAATAAAAAAAATAAATAAAAAATAAAATAAAATAAATGAAACTCCTGAGGGATAATTTATGATATATTTAATAGTTCAAATTTATTTGACATATTTGCAAACATAAATCCTGTCTTCTGCTAAGGAAGAGCATTGTTTGAAAACATGGAACACATTATTCAAATCAGGTTAGAACTCATAGACCAAAATAGACGGAAATGTTTTTAAACTAGAATAATTTTGACTACAGCTTTGGAACCCTGAACGAAAAAAAAAATTTAATTAATTTTTATTTTCATCAAGTGTAAAAACTATTTCAAATTTATAATTAGTGTCTCTAATTGTGATAAATTGTTATACTGAATAAAAAAAAAATATATAAAACTTTATATGCTGTATTTAAACATTTCTGTATCTTCAATATAATCTCTTCTGAGTTGTCCAGGGCTTAATTTTTTTCTTTACGACTTCTAATCTCCGTTTCTTTTATCGGCACTAAGCTCTTCATTCTTTTAAGTTTTCTCTTTTGGTTTCCCACTCAAACTCAACAAGCGATTTCTCCGATTTCTCAAAGGCTAAAACGATTTAACACCATCTATAATTTACTTTCATTATATTACAAGCTTTCATCCATTGTTTTATAAATGAAAATCAATACTGATTTTAGGATATAGAAATAATTGATTTGAGGGGAAAGTGTAAACATTTGGAACATTTTCAACTTAGGTTTGATTTTTTTTTTTTTTAAGTTATTTATTAAATGAATTTTATAATTATATATTTGCAAATGTGTAAGAAAACTAATTATTGGAAGCACATAAATGAAAGTTCTACATGAAAGATCCCGAGTCAATAACCTTTCAAGCCGGCTTGAAGAATCATCAGTTATGGAATGGGAGGCTATTTGAGAATATTTTTTTTTTTAAATTTATTAATAGAAATTTACAACTGTATTACAAATATATAGAGTACATATGCGGTAATTACGATGTAGAGGAATGAGATGATATATACATGTAGAGAGACTACCCAGTGGTAGCACTCAAATGAAAGTTCCACAATAGAAGCAGATCCCGAGGACATCTTCTTCGGACGATTGCCAGGAATGGAATGGGAAGCAAGTTGAGAAACAAGTGAATTTGGGTGAGTATTTAGTTTATTGTGAAAGGAAAGGTGTCTAGTTCAGACAAAATAAGCGAAATGTTGGATATTAAGGTCATTGTGGATCAGTTCATTTGGGACAAAGTAAGGATCATTAAGGATTTTTCGAAGGATTTTCTATTGAAGTGATTAGATGCGGGAAGAATTTGGCTTGGTGGAATCCCATAATTCTATACCATAAGTCCAAATAGATCTAATAATATAAAAATGAGTTGTTTTTTTTCTAGAGAATCGGAAGATTAGAACGTTTGTCATTAGAGAAATTAGAGTATTTCATTATGAATGTAAAGGTATCTAATTTGTGCTATATCAGCAACATCTTATGGTCATTTTGGATTAGTTTGTGAAATAGTAAGGGGTATTAAGAATTTCACTAAAGCTTTTAGGCTGTGCGGTGATTGATATTAAAAATCTAAATTGTAAGTGAAAGTAATAGTATTTCATACTTTTCCTAACCATTCATATTTTTTGAGTTAACGAGGATTTTACTTTTTTTAATATACTCCTTCGACACTTTTATTCCCAAGATATTGTGAATTTACTGTTTTTTTGACTCAAGTAGTAAGGAATCCCAAAGCCGAAAGTAGCGGCAACATTGTTAGAATTTCGACACTTAAGAGAGTCGAACTGTAGAGCGTTGACCGGTAACCTCTCTCTCAAGGTTGCGATTGAGTAATGGCCTATGATTCGGTTTACCTTTGGTTCGATTTGTTTCCGAGATATGTTGCGTCTATATCTTCTATCCTATTATTATTAGGACATAAATAATACTAAAAAAATAAAACCAAACTTATTTTGCTAGATGTATTCATGAAAATCCGTCGTATATATTGGTATCATGTTTTTTAGTTCAGGATTTACCGGTTGAGGTATTTATTAAAACATCGTATTTAATTTAATGTGCTGATGAAGGAATTAATACTTTTTGAAATATTGCTAGTTTGTTTCTTTTGAAGTTTAAACTATAATTTCTCATTGATAAATCATTCTAATTTTACGTAATCCCTTCCTAAATTTTCGTTTTTGAACTAGATGAGCATCAGAGTGAAAAATCCCTCATATAAAATGAATCCATATTTTATTACAGAGTATTACAACATATAACTTGTTGGATAACTTTAAAAGTGAATGTCATGTAATTGAGTAATTGAATATTATTAAAATACGTTCCTTACTTATTGAGTCTTAATATATACTGCTATCGCCTATATATGTATCTAACATATATCAATAAAACTTATAAAGATATATATTTTTTTATTTTAAATTGTTATTTTATTTATTTTATAGGACTGTTATCAGGGAATGGATTTCTTGGTGTTTTACTAACTATTGAATTAGATAGGTTTTACTAATTGTGACTCTATCTTTTCATTTCATCTGTCTATTCATTATTATTTTTTTATAAAATAGAATTGACCTATTTCGATACACCAATATATGAGGCGTGGAGATGCAAAAGGGGGTAAATCCACTTTTTATCAATTTTAATTTTTTTTAGTTTTTTTCACCTCTATAAGGTCCTCTATAAGATGGTAAATCGTTCACCCTTCAAAACATGCTAAATCCAATCTAATTTTACCTTCAAAGTTAAGGTTGAGTTTCAGAAGCGAGTAAATTCTTGTTTCTCAAAACAGCCGCTTGGAGCACCACTTACGCTTGTAACGAAAGTAGTAATGAACATTTGAAAAGGTTTTAGCTGTCGATAAATTTTTACACGTGTGATAATCAATTTATTGTGAGAGATATGCTGAAATAAATACAACAGCATCGAGAAAAATAATCTGGTAATGAAGCTAATTGGAAGCGGGCTTTGTTAAAACATCAGAGGTTTGTACAATCTTCATTTCCTATTTTCTATCTTTTCTTACATCTGCCGATTCCAATCTAATTTAATAAAATAGAACTTCAATAGATATGCTGCTTCTGGAACTTGTGCCCGGATACTTGAATGTAAACAGCACAAACTATCAAAATGCTCCATTATTGGCCGCAGTAATATAAGATTTTTTTTTGCCATGTTATGCTTTTCTACGGATAAGGTTTGAACCCTTTTAGTATCTTTAATTTTGCTTTAATGACTGGCTCAAACTCAGTGTTCGATTTAAAAATAAAAAATTTAAAGAAATCTCAATAAAATCGTTTGAATCAAGTTTGTTTGTTTATTAATTATTTTTTTCATCAAAGTTTGTTCAATGTTGAATTAATAAAACAATACAATGTGTTAATTGTCATGAGTTTTTCTTATTTATTGCTTTTTTTAAATTTTCCCTAGCAGATTGGGATAAATCCAATTAATTTAAATTGTTTAAAAATTTGAAATTTAGAAAAGCTGAACAATATTTTAAAGATTTGTTTCTGATGTTAAAAACTTCTGATCTAATAATGATTGTTTAAAAAAAATAATCACGTGAATTATGCATATTTTTGGGTTTAATGAAAAATTTTCAATTTTGGATTTTCCCCCTTTTGTGTCTCCACGCCTCATATCAACTTTTTTGTTTTTTAATCGAAATGCCATTTTAAATATTCACTTCACAATGAAATTCCTTTTTATTAGATAGCTTCAGATAATTTATTTCACCACTTATAGGGAAAAATAAAATTGAAATGTTTAAAATTTAATAGTAGTTCATTATGATTTAAAAGTAGGCAGTGGATACGAATACTTAGATACCAATATTATGAGGTCAACAATCTAACTTTTATATCGTCATCAGTGGATCGCAGGAAAAGTAACATTCACAAACATTGTTCGCTTAATTTATTCCTTTTGGGTGGGATGGTACGCTCTGCTTTGGAAAATAATCGTCCAATTGGCATCGAAGTGGCAACGGTAGCAACATATTTCCAGGCCAACCTACATAAAATTGGAAAAGTTGCCTCCAACTCCAGCCAGCAGTATGCAGAGGCCCCTCTGTATATTTGTCACTAGAGCACTTAAATACAAAGAGCATATAAAGTTTTATTTTTATTTTTATAATATAGAGAAAATAATATATCGCAACTTGCATATCGATATGACAAATATTTGAAAGAAAAACATCGATATAAAAGAATCTTCCTGACGGGAAAACAATAGATTATTGATGCATCCATCTATTATGTACTGTTTTTATGTCTACTGCTTCTGATAAGGAAACTGTTTTCAAATTTTCGATCTGAGCAACACTATAGCTAGAACATGTCAAATAAGCCTTATAAAACACTTAAAAAATGTCGGTAAAACGCGACTTTTTTAATTCAAACCAACATAGCTTCTAAACGGTAGATCCTAGCCACAAATGTTCTACAACAAAAAATATTTTCCATTACATTTCTAATCAGAAAACTGTTTAAAAACTTCAGATCCAAGTAGCAAGAGCTAGTGTCAAAATGTTACATTTTTCAGGGAGTATAGGTCCTAGACTTTACCAGATGATCAGCCTACTGAGAAGCCGGGTTCGCGATTTGGATCCACTTCTCCTTCCATGTATCTCTATCCCTCGCCATTCTCCACCATAGTGGTCCGGCCTTCTTCTTAAAGAATTCACTCCATCTTTTTAACTGTCTTCCTCTTCCTTTTTTGTAGCAATAGGGTGTCCAATAAGTTAATAAAATATTGATTAAATTGCTATAGGGCAGAAAAGAATTTTGTTCTTGTTACTTACTTCAAAAAGTAATCTTGTCTGACCTATTTGGACGTACGGAGTTGAGCTTTGGAGCTCCACTAAACCATACAATTCATCTCGTATCCAATCCTTACAATCCAAAATCTTTAGAAAAATCCTAAATGCTCATTACTTCGTCACAAACATACTAATCCACAAAGATCTTAATATACCTTACGTTTCTGACTTAGCTCAACAAGATATCTATCCTTTCATAGCAAACTCCACAACCATTCAAACCCATTAGTATCACAACTTGCTTCTCATTCCATTCCAGATAACCCTTCGAGGCGTCTGAAAAGAAGATGGCCTCGAGACCTTCTAATATAGTACCTCATTATATAGAACCGTTATAAGTGCTGTTACCAATGGGTAGTTGCTTTAAAAACAAGTGGTGTTATTTTTATCATTATCATCGCATTTACTTGATGTATAATATATTTATTGTTTATACAGTTGTAAATTTCAATTAAATAAATGAAATAAAACTTAAATAAATCTTATCTGAAAGAAAAGCATACATTACTGATGCCGCTACTTTAAAAAAAAATTCAAGAGTTCGTTCCAATCCCACGTAGGATTATTATAGGGTATTTAAAAATACTACAATATTAAAATATAATCTAGATTGTTCGATCGAGTTCCATAAGTGCACGTTACTCCCTTTCTCAAGTGAATCCATCAGAACTGGATTGTCGAGGAGCTGCGCCAGGTGAAAGCAGAAATCTAATGAGGTTGGTAATGTTTTGCCTTGCTGATGTCCAATTGATTGGAAAGCGGCGGCTTACTCGGGCAACATCGGTTTCACCGACCGCAATGAGAGACTTCAACGTCGGATTGAAGTCTCCCGTTCTAATAGTCTATTAAAGTTTTAATTAATTAGAATGGATTAAAAACTAATTTAATGGGTTAATTAATTTGTTTGGATGGTATAATCTTATTTTTAAATAGTCTTGTATTAGTTTTGAATTATTACCGAAAATATTCGTATGAGTAAATTTGCCAACCCCTTCTTTTTTTTACTCCTAAGTTTACATTTTTAGATCAAAGTCACGTTTGTAGTTAATCATGATTTCCTCTGCTCAATGAATTATGAGTGAATTTGAATCTCTTTCGTTCCAACTATCAAAGCGATGCGTCAAAATTATTCGATTATCGATATTTGGTTCTCAATTATCGATACTGATACCTCGGTTTAAAAAATAAGTTGATATTAAAACATATTACATAGATATACATACATAAAACAATAGATCATGTATATCTATAATATATAACATCTATAATCTACTGCTTTTCTCAATTTACATTTTAGAATTCAAAGGATAAATTTACTTAAACTAATAATTAAGTTAAATTATCAATTAATTATTATTAAAAATAAATAAAGTTGAGAGAAAATAGCGGTTTCCAACGTGACTTTTTTCATCCAAACCAATATAACGGTAGTTTCTAGCGACAAAGTTAAAAAAAAAAAAAAAACATAATCTCCATTACATTTCTGACTAGAGAACTCCCCCCAAATTTTCGATCCGAGAAACACCAAAAGCTAGAGCGTGTCAAAATATTTCATTTTTCAATGAGAAAAAAAACGTTACACCAGAAAAGTATAAACTCCCAGCCTAAACACATATCTATGCCAAAAAAACAACAATTCTTTTTACTATTTCTTAATAATTCATTATTAATAATGATAACAATAAAAATAATAATATTACAAAATTTATAGCAGCAGTAGCAATAATAAACAAAGTAACATTTCTTTGTGATTATTGGTTATTGATTATAGAATATTTAGGAATTATCAACTTTTCAATTACTTTTTTTTCCCCCCTGTTTCCTTTAAGGGGGGCTTGTATATTTAAATATTTGTACACATGCTCCATCCATCTAGCATATTACATGTACCTAACATGTTTTGTATTTTATAAAATATATAATTTAGAAATAATTCACATTTAGTTTTTTAAGATGAATAGAAATTTCCTAATGTAACAAAACTAATTAAACACAAAACACATAAAAACAAAATTAAAAACAATGAGTTTGGCTCCACATCGTTGGTCGCCTTCTTCACCCCTTTGAGCAGTTCTAAATCACTTTATTTTAAAAATAAGTTATTTTTTGTGTAAGTTCATTTTAATAAAAAATAAAAAAATACAGAAAAACAACAACATTATTTATCTTAAATGCTCTATTATTATCTGAAATATTTTCCGGTGATAACTATTTATTAGTGTAAAATAAATGTTTGTACGAATATTTTTTTGGTTGTTATCTTTCCTTACGTCATTCCACCAATAGTAGATATTTTATACTATTTGATATGTATAGATTACAAGATTCACATGTATGATAAGATTTAGTTATTAAACTATTGTTTAAAAAAATTTTTTTTGGTAGTCATCCTTTAGATGTTATCTGACTAATGGTTCCATGGTTGCTTATGTTGATTTTGAGTCTTAAGTAATTTTCTTCTTTCGGGGTATAACTTGAATTATTATTGTTAGGAAAAGGTGTAAACACGGGCAGTGGTGTAAATATTAAAATATAATATTTAATATAATATTAAAGGAACAAGCTATTTTTCGTTTAGAGTTGAAGGATGGTTTAGCAATAATGAAGTAAAAAAATCATCCATTTTTGAAGTGGTTTTCATTTTAACTTTTCTTCCGGAAAAATAAATACATGTTTTGAATTTTTTGAAAGCATCTATATAAATATGGATTCCATAGAAATCTGAGGGTATTCACAGAAACAAGTCTGGCCTATCGATCGTAGAATTACTATTACAATGTTTACTGTTGATATATTGAGAAATTTCTGGACACCGCCTATTCAAATCAGTTTCGGTATTCTCGTGTCCTCTCCAAACCTTGATTCATGCCACGATCGTGCCCCATCGCCACGGAGAGTTGAATGCAAAACTCTGGGCCGCCGCTTAAGAATGGACCACGGACACCATCGGGAAAGGTCTAAGTGAATCCCCATTTTGACCATTACTGGAAAGGAGTACTTCATAACTTTCTCCTTCCCCTGGAACTGGTTTCGATTCCGTGTCGATATTCCCTTCTCGTATAAAGCCTTCTCTGAGCCCCCATGATGACTGGATTTAAAGACAATACTTCTATAAACTTCAAAGTTTAGAGCTCGAGGAATTCGACGTCATGTTTAAAATTATTATAAATAATAAATGGTAATAAAACCAATTCTTGTGCAAGGTCCGAAAATATGTTCTGAAAATTTAAGATACGTGTACATGCATAAGAAAATATTATATTTTCATTCAACCTTAACAGGCCTCTGTTATTCACCATGCAGCATCTCGCGTAGTGACCCTTCTTATTACAAAGCTTACAAACAACATTTGCAGCTGGAGGGAAGTTATCCATATGTTTTGTAAAACCGCATTTCAAACATGTTCGGGATTATTTTTTTATGTCAGAGACCTTCTCGATTGATACCGTACCACTGATATATACTGTTTCTCCTTCAGCTTTCTCTAAAACTACTGCTAGATTCAGTACAGTCTTGACAGAAATTACTCGTTCGTTAGTTTTCCAATCGATATTCTACAAGAAGATTCTTAGGAGGCATAAATATCTCCATACAACAAGAAAATACATTGTCATACGAGACGTTCAAATCTCATGGAAAGAAATAGTTTTGAATAGAATCTAATGTTTTTGTACTCAAGTTTGCAAGCAATAAATCTTTCCTAATTTCTTCATCCTCTTCTCTACCGAAACCCTTCAATCTAGAAAGTTTTAAGGAATGTTTTAAGTAATGTTGTCAACTGAACTGCGCATTATCGAAGGCTTGAAAGGAAAAATGAATTAATTTTTCATTGAATGTTTTTATTTTCTTCATTAGGACGTAATAACATAATAATCATTAACACTATAATAATAACACTTTATTATTCACATGTTAATATACAGAGTGTTCGGAAGATCGTTGGCCAAAGAAGTATCTCGGGTAGGGAGGTTCATTTAGAACCTATTTAAGGTCACTTACCTATATACAAATTCTTACAGTTTTTTTTTTTTGTAAAAATGACCAAAACCAAACATTTTTGCCTTATAACTTCGTTGTTTACTGTAATATCAACGCCATCGTTAAATCTTGTTAAAGGAAAAAAAAAAAAAAAAAAAAAAAAAAAAATTAAAGTTCAGTTTTGAAATAATTCGGATTTGGCTGTTGCGCTTACTTTTTTTTTTTTTTTTTTTTTCTTTAACAAGATTTAACGATCTCCCGTTTTTTTTTCTTTTGTTTTTGAATCAAATATTTTTTATTTTACATGGACAATGTATTAGTAATTACAGAAAAAAAAAAAAATAGCGTTGATATATCAGTAAACAACGAAGTTATAATGCATTAATGTTTAGTTTTGGCCATTTTTACAAAAAAAAAAAAAAAAAAAAATCATTAATAAAAAGCCGTAAAACTTTGTATATAGGTAAGTGACCTTAAATAGGTTCAAAATGAACCTCCCTACCCGAGATAACTCTTTGGCCAACGATCTTCCGAACACCCTGTATACTCTGTCACCCAAACTAAACCTGCTCTCGCTTAATTATGGAGGGTCAAGCCAGGTTCTAAGAGATCCCAGTACTGCTCTCTCATCTGCGTCCTAGTGGGGGCTGAGTGAGAGTGATTTTTGAAAAGTTGGCCAAAACTTAAAAAAATAATTTATTTTTTTATTTTTTAGATATTTCGAAGAAGATTAATTTTAGAAAGTGTAATGAAATTTAAGATACTTAAACAATGCAATAAATTTAGTACATAGAACGAATAAGGGCCATAGAAATAGACCAATGTAGATCCTTGATGTCATCAGCGATCTAGGCCAGATAACATTTTGAAGATACGCCTCTGCATCTTCTCAGCTCGTCCTAATGACCTTGTTTCTAATATCAAACGGTCTAATCTTTACTTTTATATTTCTAATGATGATACCGACGCCGACATAGTTTCTTTGGTCAGTTATTTGAGTAAAAACTATTAAAATTTTGAGAATAGTTAGTTTATTTAATGTGAGCACTGGGGAATATAATATGAGATTTGAACGAATTTATGAAAAATATTGTTCAAACAGAACAAAAATATGTAATTGTTTTTCAGGGTGCTTAAACTGATCATGATCCATAAATCTGCGGACCTCTTTTTGCCAATGAACCTATTAACACGGTGGGAAAAGAAACTGCACTTAATTTTATCATTTCAAATTGCTCGAACATACACCACACAACATAAAAAAAACAAAACAGAACCTATAAAAAAATCATTATTATCATTACTTATTGAGACTATATTGTTCTCATAATTATACCCTACAATGTACAAAACAGGTTTCATTACAATTATATACAAGGTAATTCAAAAATAAACTTAACAACAATATAAATATGTAAAATACATAAGTCAGAATATATAACTCCAAAATATTGGGGAGTATGAATTTACTTACAATGTAACTGATGGGATATTGATACATAAACCACATAGATGTATAGAGACTGACAAACTATAAACCTAGTGTACATTGATGGAACTGTGAGAATAGGTGAGGGTTTGGGAGCGGCAGAGGGTTATGTTGGTTTCACCAGATTTTATTCCCGGGTTTACTGGGAAATGGAAATGTCGTTTGATGTGTAATTATTTAAATTGATAAATGGATCTTACTATGATGTATAATATTTAGTAATGTATAATATTAACCTAAATGTATAAAACTGGAATAACGTGGTGAGATTTAGTAAGTTTGATGCTACCATTACAAAAGCGTGTCTCCACGGAAGCGCAATGATCCGTACTACACCGGCAAGTTCGATCCTAACGCTCCACTTCGAGTTTACATTTATCGATAATTCCTTCCTATAACCTCACATATAAACAATCAATTCTACACTTTCAACTTGGGTTGTGTTGTTTAGTGTGTTATATTGATATTTAGTCTTCTTAAATGTGAAAAGGTGAAACATAAGTAAACATCATGAGTTTCATAGTGGATTTAGTGTTTTATATGTTCATGCAGACTGAAACGACAAGAAGCTGCCCGTCGTTACAGACTACTTCAACATTTACTAGACAAACGTTCCAAGCTCCCAATTAATTACAAAAGACTAATATACATGACTGTAATTAGACCTATCTGGACGTACGGAGTTGTGCTTTGGGGCTCGACTAAACCATCCAATTCATCTCGTATCCAATCCTTGCAATCCAAAATCCTTTGAAAAATCCTCAATGCTCCTTACTTTGTCTCAAAAAAACTTGTCCACAAAGATCGTAATACACCTTACGTTTCTGACTTGAAGATCTTAATGTTCCATTTGTTGCAGATTTAGCCCAAACTAGATATCAATCCTTTCATAGTAAGCTCCATAACCACTCAAATCCCCTAATTTCTCAACTTACTTCCCACACCATTCCTGATAATCCTCCGAGGCGTCTGAAAAGAAGATGGCCCAGAGACCTTCTATGTAGAATTTTTACTAAAGTGCTACTGATGAGTAGTTCTTTACAAGTTTTGTCACGTTATTGTAATAGGTAACAGCACATTTACTTGATTTATAAATATTGTACAGTTGTAAATTTCAATAAATTGTTATTGAATATATATATACTCGTATATATATTCATGCTTTCTTATTCCATCTTCTCTAATGAGTAAAAGTGTTACAAAAGTTAAGAAGATTCATTTCTACATGGATTTTGTGTTTTATATATTTATATTTGTTGTATCAATTTAAGTGAGAATATTTCAGTATACATGTTTTGTGAATGGATTCTTTATTGTACATATTACTGATTGCCTTAAACTGAGACATTAATTAATTCAATAAAACGCATTCTAAAAATAAATGTGAGAAAGTATATCACAGGTTTCATATTTACTTATTTTCAATTCCCGTCAGAAAATATAGCAGAAATTAACATCATGACTTTCAACAAGGTTTCTATTTATATATATTTATAATTTGTTATTTACACTTCCCTGACATCAGAAATTTTATCAGGTGTTAACATTACTTATGATTTAGCATTATAATAATTCAACATTGATTTAGTGTCATATTTTGATATATTTTTATTTCCACTTCCATTATTTTCTTTTAATATCAAAAGTTAAACATAAGTTGATATAACTTTGAACAGGGGTTTTGAGTTTTTCCGTACATGAAGGAAAATAACTTTTTACCCTCAAAAGTAGTGACTAAAACACCGAAATAAATCGGAACAAGGTTAGAATCGATAAAAGGTATTCTGGGCACGATTTGGGGCTGGAGAAACGCTTATGTAATTAATAGTGAATAATTTTAAGATAACCAAATTAGAATGAATGTTTTGTTTGACTGTAATGCGTGGTGAGAACTGTTTGGTCTGGTTTACTCGGGTTTTTTGTTATAGACGCGCAGCTATATTTATGTTGAAAATAAATAAATATATAAATAAACAGATCGTTTGAAGTATTGTTCAGATGTACCGAAATAAGATTTATCACAATTATCTTCGCACGGTATTTCATAACCTATATTATATTGTAACTCCAATTTATCTGCGTCTTTGGTTTTAGTGTATAATTTTGTTATGGTGGACACATGTTTGAATTTGTGTTTTTGCAAGTCTTTCTAATAGTTTATGTATGTATCGCATAGTGTAGTATCTTTTACTGTTAATATTATGTAGTTCTTATTTCGCTAATATATATATATATATATATATATATATATATATATATATATATATATATATATATATATATATATATATATATATACAGGGTGAGTATCTCTTAGTGTAAAAAAAAAAATTGGGTTAAACTAGATCAAAAATGTAGCTAAATGCCGCAAATCTCACCTTTCTATTCCAATC